>VMOF01000369.1:4986359-5003013 GCA_011764245.1 Trialeurodes vaporariorum | reverse complement strand
CGAGCCACGTTTTTGGGCGGCTGGACTTTACTACTACTACTAATTTCGTCTGAGTGCCTGAGGAATGTGCCGTCGTTTTGGTTGCAAAGTCGCAAAAAAAAATTGCAGGAGTCAGCAGGAACTTTTTCCTTTTTTTATTTTTTTTTCTACTCTTTTCCTCTGGTTTGGTGCAACTTAAAGTGAGAATAACCGTGTGTTTTGTCGACCTCTAGAAAACTGGTTGAAAAGCAACCACATTTTTGCTTGTTTGAAGTCCTTGAAATCCCCTGAAAAGTCCCTGAAAATCCTTGATTTTAATTTAAAAAATTTGCCACAAACCATGATAAAGCAATCTCTGGAAAAAGAGCACATAGGCCTCATTGTCGTTTTTCCGGAGCAGAAATACTTGATTTGAAATTTTAATACTCTCAAGAACATGCTCCATAGTTCGTAATTCATGTGACGAAATGTTAATAATTAAGAATTAAAGACATTTTAGTAGGAAGAAGCATGCTAAATCCAAGAAGCTTTTGGTAATTTTTTTTTCTCAGAGATCATCAAACTTGCAATAAAAATCAATGAAACATTTACAATAGGGCAGTTGCAAGGATCTGAAACGTGTTTTCCACAAAGAAAATGATAGTATTTGATAAGCTGAGAACAATGGTGCCTTTGGTTTTTTCAGAAGTGTCCCGGTTTTGGAGATACATAGGTGTAAAGTTGTAAAAAATTGTGTGTGTAGTGATGTCACTACACGAAATTCGCATTCAAAACAATGTATTTTGGGCGAAAATCTCATCTTCGGAACAATGGGACTTGATTAAAAACGGAATACATCTTTGTTCTCAGCTCATTGAGTACTTTCATTTTCTTCATGAAAAACACAACATTTCAAACCCTTGCAACTGCCCCATTAGAGTGGACTGGTCATTAAAACAGTTAAAATATTTTTTAAGGTTTATTAGATATCGTTCTGTACATCAGAAATAGGATATTTACATTTATAAGTGACACGTATATACAACAAAGAAATGGTATGATTGTTTTTACATTAAATATTTAGATTGGATTTAGATTAAAATGGGGAGAAGAAAAAAAAAATTAAAAAATGAAAGAAAAATAAAAATAAATAAATACATACATTCAAGGTAAATAAATAACAGGTAAGAACTTGAGACTTAAGAGCCCTAAGACTTAAGCCCTAAAGTTTATAAAAGTATTCTGAAGACAATTCAAACGGCTTCTGGGCCTTAGCCGCCTCAGAATGTCACTGTTGTCCAAGAGGGCAACAGCATATTTATTAGGATGGACGATTAATGGTTGGTCATATCTTTTGGCGCTTTTCCGGATCACAGTGAATACATCATCAATGCCAAAGTCCCTATGTATGTCAGAGTTTCTGACATACTGGGTTAATATTATTTAGTTAAAATATTAAGATAAATGTAAACAAATGATGAGGCGCTTGATAACTGTCAGCAGCAGTGCAGTTTCTCTGTGGCCGGCCCACGTTGGGACGAATCGTCAAAAGCAAGCCATGCAAAGCAAACGCATGAATACAAAGCTGGCTATGGTATGATGCATAACATTCCTCTGGAGTCTGGAACTCCTTGCTTTTTGACCCCAAAAATTTTGATCTCAGTTAAAGAACAAAAAATTCTAAATTGAAGTTATAATTTGAGCAAATCAGTGTCATTTTCACCAGGGATTGGGAGCCGGAGCCCTGGTCTTATCTGAATTTTATGTTCTCCTAGGCAGAAAATTGCAGGAATACTAAAATGAGTTACAATTTATCCTTCAAATACTGAATCTAAAGGCTGTTGCACTAACAGGACTTCATTTTAAAGATTCGGTTTCGGAGCACTGCTCCCTAAAGAGCTCCCAATGCCATAACTTGAAACCGAATCTTTGGAATGAAGTTCTGTTGGTGCAAGAGCCTTTGTATTCAGTATTTTAATGATAAATTGTAACTCATTTTAGTATTCCTACAGCTTTCAGCAGAGGAGAACATAAAATTCAGACCCAACCACAGCTCCCAATCCCTGATTTTCATAAGGAAATGTGCTAATTTATTTATTTTTTTATTTACAGCAAGTAGGTGATCTAGGAAGCATCAAAGCTAGCTCTGAAGGTCGTGCTATATTTAGGTTTGAAGATAGGTTTCTCAAAGTTTGGGACATCATTGGTCGATCACTAGTTGTTGCCGATGATTTTAGCAAAGATGTCCGGTCTGATCACTCCAAACCAAACACTCAGCAACACACTGATAAAAGGTTTGTCAAGAGAAGGATTACAGATTTTAACTTTTGAAATTTTAATATCGCAAAGAAATTATGCAATAAGGACCCTGCAAGAGGACCTTCAGGCAGCTGGCCCCTTGAAGAAACGGGATGTGCTTTACTAGGCTCAATTTAGCTCATCAAGCAGAGTGAAAGTTCTTATAGCACCATAAACCTCTTTCAAGCCATGTCTGTAATTTAGACTTAAAGTCGGCAAAATACGTTGAAATAATATGAGCTCTACTTACCCAGTGAGTGTCTAAGAGTGCGTTTGCAGACTATATGATTGTGCATACAAGTGTGAGGACAGAGTAAAATAAACAAAAAAATAAATAAAATGAGCTTCTGCCACCAGGATACCTCGTCGTCCATCTGATGTATACCTACGCACAAGTTGGAAATCTGACAAATTGACTTATTCATTGATTTCTTGGTAAAAAGAAAAAATGACGCGTTTTTGTCTATGATGTCAAAATGTCAATTATCAACAGTTTTCAAGCCATCATGAAAAACATGTGTACATGGGTAAGCGTAAGTCTCTAAAGCCAAGGAGTTAAATAATTTTTTTTTCGCTCTCCTGATTAGGTGCAAAAATTGATTAACGCTTGTATGTCAGTTGGACGACGAACTTTCAGGGCTTTCTTTACTGAGTAAGTAAAGTAAGACAGTCATAAAATTCCTCCTCTCCAAGAATGGGGCAGTTGCGAGGGTCTGAAATGTTGTGTTCTTTATAAAGAAAATAAAAGTACTTGATGAGTTGAGAACAAAAATGACTTTGGTTTCTAATCAGTTTTCCCCTTGTTCCAGAGATGAGATTTTGGCCCAAAAAACATTGTTTTAAATAAGAATTCTGCGTAGTAACGCCACTACGCTCACGATTTTTTGCAACTTTACATGTGTGTATCTCCAAAACCGGGACACTTATGAAAAAACCAAAGGGCCCATTGTTCTCAGCTCATCAAGTACTATCATTTTCTTCATAAAAACACACAATTTCAGACCCTTGCAACTGCCCCATTGTGCCAGAGTTTGAATTATTTCATTGTATTTCACAGAAGCTCTTCAATTAGAAGCACAGGACTTTTTGGTTGTATAATCTGGTAAAATGCTGAAATACCGTCACTGTGCCAGAGTTTGAACTATTTCATTGTATTTCACAGAAGTTCTTCAATTAGAAGCAAAGGACTTTTTGGTTGTATAATCTGGTAAAATGCTGAATCACAGTAGAAAAATTCCTATAAAAGTGATGGAATAAAGAAGGAGATAGTTTCTTTTGAACCATTAACATTTTCTGAAGTGTGCGTAAAATTTTTTGAGATATTGTAAAAAAAAGATTTCTACGGACGTGACTTGTTATAACGCTTAACGCTCTGGTTTTTGCTGTATCTTAACAAGTTTCTTGTTGAACTCATGAGTCATGAGCCATGAGCCAACGAGTTGTTCCAAAAAGACGATCTTATTCTACTTTCTGTAAGTTTTTGAGATTCCTCCGACCATAAGTGTTTGAGCTGTGACAGCTTCTTCAGACAAAGTGTCCCATCTGTAACAAAAAAAATGGCTGTTTACAAATTTTGTGCCGTAATGGGGCTGTTGCACACTTTTGCTATAAGCGATTCAATAGTCGATTCTGGTGTAAAAACCTCCATAAATAACGATGGCAGCGCTAAAAACTTCCGAAATCCACTCCTAAACTCGATAAACGCTTTTATTAACGCGCGGGCATATTGGTGGCTGAAGACAGTAGCAATGTGAGATTCCCATCTAACAATACTGTAACTCCATCAAGAAGTGACCAGTAAGAGACGACTTTTATTTGACACTGGTGTCACCAGGTGTTGCGGTATCATTCATCAGATGTGGATCATCACTCTGATGACTAATTACTCTGTGAATCATCCTTGTCAGCATAGAAAGAGTGACGGAATTAAGATAGGAATCTCCCATTGTTACTGCCCTCGGCCACCATTACGCCCTCGATAATAAAGCGTTTATTGAGTTTTAGAGAGGATTTCGGAAGTTTTTAGTGCTGCCATTGTTATTTTTCAAGGTTTTTACACCAGAATCGACTATTAAATCACTAATAGCAAAAGTGTGCAACAGCCTCATTGTGGAAAAGAACCCTGTATGAATCGTATGGGATTCTGGCTCTGGGTTAAGTTTGAAGAGATTTTGGTATTCTTCAGATTGTGGGGTACGAAAGTCCTCACGGCTGCTCCATCACTTTATGTTCAGAGTATTTAAAAAAAAAAGAAAAAAGGAAAAAAATTGGAGTTACACAAATATATTGAGAAACGAAGCAAAAATAGAGAGTGGAGTAATATTACACTTTAGAAAAGAGAGAGAAAAATATATTTAGAGCACTTCACCTCCTTGAGTGCTCTAAGTATTTCCTTCCCAATATGAGAGTCCCTGGCAGATTGCTGTTACTCTCCTCTTTCCTATCCTTTGTTTGAGAATACTTTGATTGCCTTTCCCAACCCTCTTTTTTTTATTCAGTCCATTCGTTCGCTGTGGAATATGAGCATAACGAACGACCATGTTTGGGTAGCTGGACTTTACTACTAGACTATACTATTGTTCTCGAGATGCTATTTAAGTTCAAAGTTGCCCCCTCTTCACTCCTTGCGTACTCACTCTTTCGTCACCTTCAAGAGTGTCAGAAAAAGAAAAAGAGAGAGAGAGTGAAAGATAGATAGAGAATGTCTAATGACCTTGCCTAACTGATCAGTAATGAGCTAGGGAACAAGCCAGCTTTGTACTCGTATGGGGGGGGGGGGGGGAGTTTTGAAAATTCTGATTTTCAAAGTGTGCATTTTATTGCTTGGAACATTTATTGTTTTGAAAAGTGTGTACTTTTTGAGCATGTCTACGTACCTTCATAAAAATCAATTGTTTTTCTACCGTGCTGAAAAAATATGAATTATATGTGTCTATTGCTAACTTTTGTCACATTGTTACCGAGGATTGATTCTTACAAAAAAAACGTGTGAAAATAACATTGATAGCATAAAAATGTCTCAAAGTCCACTTACAAACTCAATAAATGCATTTAACAAAATTCAAAGATGGCGGTCGAATGATTGGGTTATTATAATAGGGGTGTCCCGTGTAATCACAACTTTTTATGCTGAGAAAAGTGATTAACCGTAGAGAAAGCTGCGATTAGATGGGACTCCCCCATTGTCACCCGCTCATTTGAGCGCCATCTTTGTATTTTACTCAATGCATTTATTGAATTTGTAAGTTCACTTTGAGACATTTTTATGCCATCAGTGTGATTTCCTTGTGAGTTTCTGGAGCTATGGACCAAAGGTGCAAAATGTGCCCCGCTTTCCACATTTTCTCATGACTGAGAGGTGATTAAGGAGGATCGGATCGTTTTGGATATTGTTATCGGATCGAGTGCGTTAAATCAAATGGGCTTTTTATTGCGCAACTCGATCGCGCAGGTAACCCCCTCCTCACCTCTTCCTTCTTTAGTCGATTGAGATTATGACAGCTCCCGACTCATGGTCCGTTTCAATCGTTACGAGCGGCTCAAAGCGATTCGATCAGTGAAGCCATCCATAAAGTTAACAGGTACTTGATCCGATAACGATACCCAAAACGATCTGATCCTCCGTAATTGCCCCCCTGGTAACTGGTCTTCCGCAAAAAAAAAAAAAATTTGGTTCCACGAAAATTTCACAATAGGAGGACCCATTTTTTTTTCATGGTGCTTCCTCTCTCTGTAATATGCCCTGTGCTGCTGCGCGCGTAGTATATGGTCACGCATGACGCAAAATTTCAAACGAGCCGAGAATGTGACATCAAAATCCTGTAATGTATCCATCTGAATCTTCATGTTTCCACGTTTCGAAAAGAAATTCTTATTTTTTCTCGTGATCTCGTGGTCTCCAGATCTTGCACATTTTGCACACCTGAAATGGACCTTCCAACATGCTGTAGCAAAGTTTGCAACAGACCCATTGTATTCTTGCCTTTTTTTACGTTATCACAATTTCTCTAATTTCAGATTGGCGTGTGCTATCATTGCTCGGTCAGCGGGTCTTTTCGAAAACAACAAACAAATTTGCGCTTGTGATGGAGTATCCATATGGGATGAGAGGAATAGACCCTTGACTGGTCCCGGAAGGAGAAGCTCTGATATCCAGGAAAATGAAAAGCCCAAGGAAAAGACTGATGGTGTTACAAGTTACTGTTCGGTTCGTTAATATTTTTATCTTTATTCATTCCCTCCGAAGGTCCTTGTTTCCCTGAACTGTAAGTCATGCTGTGATAAAAGACTTTAATTGTTTTGTTTAATTTTTTTAATGTTTTATCTGTTTGTTATTTTTGGCGCTGGATCAAAATGGTGTAAAAGCTTATTGATTACTTAATAAAAAATTTTTATTTCTGTTGCTCTGTCAAAAATCAGGCTGTTGCAAACTTTTGCTCCAAGGTTGCAGAGGGTTGAATCCTATGTGAAATCTATTAAAAATAACATTAAGAACATCAGAAAGTTTCAAAATTAACTCAAAACTCAATAAATCCGTTCAACAAAATTGCAGGATGGCAATCGTATGAGCAGGTGACTATGCGGGATGATGAAATTTGGGCTTTATTTTGGTTACAGAAGCAGAAACGCGAGTTTGTTTATAAAATAGCTTAGGAAAGATTTATTTGATTAAACATGGTTTTAATTGAGAGATACTTTACACGCAAGCTATTTTGTCATGATATATGACTGCGACTGACTTAATTATATACGAGCAAGAGAAGAGGAAATTAGGAAAATGAGGACAAGATAAGTTGGCATCAGCACTTTCTAAAGAAGTTGGTAGCGTTGTTGCTATGGTGCAGTTGTGGCGTAGCCTTTTCCCGTTGTTTACTGCTCCCCCCTTTTCATACACTCAATACATATACGAGCTAGAGGTTAGGCCGCCCGGTATAAGTGTATGAACACACTCACTCTAGTTCTCTACGATCTTTGATATAAGGCCGCTCGAAATAGAGTGAGTATGAGCCAAACCACCTAACTACACCTATACGAGCTACGAGCAGGCTGCCCAGTGTGATAGATGATTTGGAAGGAAGAAGAGTTACTCTGATTGAAGAACGAAAACTAAATGAGGAGTTCTCTGGAAGAGGGGCGTGATCGCGAAAATCGAGTTTTGAGATAATCAGCTTTGAATATTTCAAACTGTTGCCAACTAGTTAATATAAAACTTACAGTTTGGAAACTCTCATCAATGATGGAGCATATCCATAATTTTGTGTTGGCACTATTGTTTTTATCAGAAAACATATTTAAAGTAGAGAAATAAAGATTTCCTGAAGCTCCACTCACGCCCTTCTTCCAGAGAACTCAACTTTTTTTTAATACTAAGCTATTAAAGGTCATGTAGAGAGTAAATAAATCCAATTAAACTGAAGAAAATGTTTTATTGTCATTTAAGGACATATTTTGGGTCATTACAATGAGTTTGTGAATTGTTTTTTCAATTCATTCATCCCCAATTTCATCACACTCATATTCGCTTTCACTCGTGGAGATATAGGATACTTCATTGGGTGGCTGCGGTTCTACAACTTCTACTGTAGAGAATAAGTTTTCAAACCAATCAATCTCAGAAGCTTGAAGGAATCTGTAAAGACTCCTGACATCCTTCAACTTCGCTGGTTTCACCTTATTTTTGTCCAACAGTGGTAATGTTTCAGGTAAATTTGTTGGAAAAGAATTGACTCCTGAAACAAACCATAAGAAATCGAGGAGACTTAGAATCTTTTTGTTCGTCTCTATTTTAATATTAAGTTTTTTTTCTTAAATTCACTTAGTTTTTAGAATTTTGAGATTTTTTGAAGGAAAAATTATTGACTCTTACCTTTCTTGAGGATTTTGAATGGAGTGGGTGGCCAAGAGTAGGATGTAGAGGCTGAGACAGTTCCAGATTCCGAGAAAGAAATTTTGACGTAGGATTGAATAGCGAAGATTGTTCCCTTGGAGACTGGTTTTGGCAGCATGAAGGTCTTCAGTGTTTGACCCCAATCTTTCATTATGTTAGCATCACAGCAGTCGATCACTTCAAAAGATTGCTTCATTGTGTCCATGTATTCAATCGCAGTAGGAATGTTTTCAAATTTTGAAAGCTTTTTGGTGTACACGCCAAAATTTCTGTCACATTGTTCATAGCTGTGTCCCCTTATGGGGAATAGGTGGGTGACTTTGGTTTTAAAATTAAGACTCCGGAAGGTTGAGAACCGTACCATGGTAATATTCTTGTTTTGACCGCCAGCATTATCAGAGAGAAATCCTATGTGAGTGTACGCTTTTCCGTCAAACTTCTTTTTAATGAAGTCATATAAACAGGAGGCAGCTGTATCGGGATTTTTTTTACAAAGCGTTTCGGGAAAACAGTACATAGTTAATCGTCACACCGAATTTAACCATAAAAAAAAGACAATTAAAAACAAGGAAGAAAAGAAAAACGAAAGAATGTAATGACACAGAGAATGATAGTTCACGGATCAATAACTTAAATAAAAACTCGCTCGAAGCTTGTGATTTACGCAGACAAATTCCACCAAATATTCAAATATATGTCAGTATAAATATATTCAGTCAATTTTCAAAATAACAAAACGAAATCGCACGAATCTCTTACACAGAGGATCAAACCGAAAGCCCGAGAGGAAGAGAAAAATTATGAGGGGCGACACACAGAGAAAACCCGACACTCGACTGCCTCACGAAAATTTCCTTTCATATTTTCAAAAAAATCAGGAAAAATAGCGTCTGAAGGAAGACTCTGGGCGATGGACCAGTCAGGAAACTAGATGACGGACGCCTGATCCGCCCACCCCCCAGGGTCCCCTCAGGGAGTCAGCAAAATCAGAGTGAAATTTTCTGGGAAAATTAAAGGGGAGATCATGGTCGAGAGCTCGGGGTTGCCAACCCCACCGCCGTCAGCAGGGTCACATATGGTACCAGCTTACGGCAGGCATGAAATTTGGCAACTCCGAGGGACCAGCGTCCGCAGCTCCATACTCGAAACCCCGACTCATGTAAACATGCAGCATCGTGGGTACCGAGCTGCAGAGCCAGACTTCACACAGCGCCAACACGAGGCAGTGAATTTTGGAGCAGAACGGACTTAGGTACAGACTGAGCCCTTCTGTGCATAAAAAACAGAACTGCGACAACCGAAAACGCAGGTGTCGTCACAGGGAGTCTGATATAATTGCTGCCTTCCCTATGATGATCACTTTTCTCAGCATGAAAAGCAGCAATTAGATGGGAATCCCCATCTGTCACCTGCTCATTTGACCGCCGTCATTGAATTATGTTAAACTCATTTATTGAGTTTGTGAGTTGATTTTGGATTTTTCTGGAGCTCTCTACGTTATTTTCATTTCAAGTGATTTTGAATAGGAACCATCCCTTCATGATGTTACAGCAATAGTGTGCAACAGACTCATTGACACTAGCGGATCCAAGAAATTGTCCCTCTCTCTCTCTTTCTCCATAAGGACGCACGTGTTGGAAAAGGATAGAAGAGGGAGCAAAATTCACGTGACTGCCTTTGATCTGTCCTTTTCTAACACGCGCACTCTAATGGGAAAAGAGAGAGAAGGATGAATTCCTGTATCCGCCAGTGCCCATTAACACATTCTCAGCCTCTACTATTCAAAACTCTTGTCGTAAAGGGTGGGTTTTCCCAAAGATGTTGAATAATAGAATTAGATGAAGCATCGTCCCGTACATCAAGCTTTTGGTCGTTTTGAAGTCAATGGGTCTGTTGCAAACTTTTGCTACAGCGGTATATAGTTTTAAATCTCAAGTAAAATCACGTGGAAAGTCCATCGGTGGTATCAGAAAGTCATAAAATGCAGTATTAAACTCACAAGAGGTGTTTAACTGCAACCCAAAATGGTGGTAAAGTATCGAGCAACCTGTGTGCACGCATTGTGAAAATCCATGATGGCCAACGTTAACAACCTCACAGCATCAAGGGTTATGTGTTTTTTTGCGTTGTGATTGGTTGTGATCGATGTTGTGAGGTTGGCCGTCTTGCATGTTCATGGTGCTTGCGTACAGGTTGCTCGATATTTTACCGCCATCTTGGATTTCAGTTAAATGCCTCTTGTGAGTTTGTTATTGCATTTTATGACTTTCTGCTGCCACCAATGGACTTTTCATGCGATTTTACATGAGATTGATCACTTCTACAGCGCTGTGGCAAAAGTTTGCAACGGACCCATTACCTCAGGTGTGTGTGCGCATACTCAAGTTTTTTAGTGTGTGTGAGTGAAGTGAGGAGCCACAAAGTTTTCAGGCCTGTTATTTTCTGTAGGTATTGGTCTGTTTAACTCGATCTTCGACTTTCCAAGTTTTTTTATCTTTCATATAATCAAGCTTTTTGTCTGCCTGGGTTTATTTATCCTTTATTCCTACATATAGTCAACAGAAAGTAAAAGCTCTGGTGCAGGTCAACACAGAGTAAGACAGAAGAAAAACAGCTGGTTATAAGGGGTTAAATGGAAAAAGGAAAAAGAAAATTTTTTAAAAGAATAAAGGAACCAAAAAGTACAAAAGAGAGAGAATACGCTTACTGATAAGGCAGGTCACATGACCATAGACGCTACGTTGCCACAGGGCGTACGGTGACAGGTATCAAGCTAAAGTAACAAAAATACGAGTTATTACAATTTCCCTATGGTAGGAACAATTTTACTTATTCTCGCGCAAAACATTTGAGGAAAAAAAAAAAGAAAAAAAAACGGATTATACTGGTCTGTACTGGGTTTCCAGAGTGGTGACTACATGTTCATACTCTGAGGGTTGATCTTGAAGAATCGCATTGTAATCGTTATAGTAATCGAATCGAATAGATGATCAAAATCTGTACAAAGGATATTACTCAAAATGGGGCCTTTTTTCCCCTGAGAGCGAAATGTGAAAAACTTTCAGGGGTGATAGAGGATAAATCAGTGTTCCGAATCTGGCCTATTTTTTTATTTTGGACTTAGGGGAAAAGGGGGAGAGGGGGGTCCAAAGTTAGACACTTCAAACGCCCATAACTTTTGAACGAATAAAAATATGATGATGTACTTTAAGCGAAAAGATAGATCTTTTAAAGATCTTTTGATTGATGTTTATGATATTTGCCTAATTTTTAATTTTTTAAACGATTTATCGAAGTTTTTTTGATTTTTTTGAAATCGGGTTTCAGTTTTTTTAATCGTGGAAGATTGGCAACGCACGAATCATCACAAATTTTTTCAGGATAGAAGTAGACGCAATTTTCTAAAAAAAGGTTTAAACCGCATGCTGGGGAAAAGCTTTTAAGCGGAGTTATGAGGGTTCAAAGTTGGCGCTTTCGCGAAAAAGGCCGCCTTGAGGGGCGTACTACAGGTGGTAGAAGTTGGCATTAACTGTTCTTCCCGTCCAAATGACTTGAAATTTGGTATTCATGGGTATATTTTAACGCTGAATTCAAATTTTGCATCAGTTTTTTAACATTTAAAAATTCAAGATGGCTGCCGAGCAATAGTTTCGGCAATTTTTTTGGCAGCCATCTTGAATTTTTTAAAAGTTGAAAAACTGATGCAAAATTTGAATTCAGCGTTAAAATATACCCATGAATACCAAATTTCAAGTCATTTGGACGGGAAGAACAGTTAATGCCAACTTCTACCACCTGTAGTACGCCCCTCAAGGGGCCTTTTTTTTCGAAAGCGCCAACTTTGAACCCTCATAAATCCGCTTCAAAGCATTTCCCCAGCATGCGGTTTAAAACCCTTTTTTTTGCAAATTGCGTCTACTTCTATCCTGAAAACAATTTGTGATGATTCGTGCGTTGCCAATCTTCCACGATTAAAAAAATGAAAACCCGATTTCAAAAAAATCAAAAAAACTTCGATAAATCGATTAAAAATTTAAAAATTTGGCAAATATCATACCCAACAATCAAAGATCTTTTAAAAAATCTATCTTTTCGCTTAAAGTACATCATCAAACTTTATTCGTTCAAAAGTTATGGGCGTTTGAAGTGTCTAACTTTGGACCCCCCTCTCCCCCCTTTTCCCTAAGTCCAAAATCTAAAAAAGGGCCAGATTCGGAACGCTGATTTAATCCTCTATCACCCCAAAGTATTTCACATTTCGCTCTCAGGGGGAAAAAAGGGCCCCTTTTGGGTAATGTCCTTTGAAGAGGAAGAATTAAAAATGCTTGTGTTTTATTTCTTCTTCTTCATACCTTCGATCATCGATTTGATCCGATTCTGATTACGTCTACGATACAATCTTCTGTGATCACACCACTAAGGTGGATAGATAAGAACAGATGACAGGTTTTGTCAGTTTTCCCCCAGTTTGGAGTCGAGCTCCTCAAGTTCCTGTGTGATTGTACTGAAATACATGAAATGGTCCTCTAAACTTCCTTTCATTCGGCGACCTTTTAGATTGATGAGATTTCTCCAGACACTCAGTTTAGAGAATTTGCTCGTTCTGACAAAGACATCCTACAAGGCAGAGATTTTTGCTTTTGCATTTTGCGAATCTTTGATCAAATCTAAGATAGAGACCCCTTACGATATTTGTTGGGGAGACAAGGGCAGTAAAATTGAACTTTTTGCGCGTGCGTCTCTGTATCACTCTGAGCAAAAGTTACTGCGGGCTCCTGAAGATCATTTGTGCCGTTTTGAGTAAATTTAAACGCCAAGTTTTTTATTTTTTATTTTTTACGAATTCTTTATTCCTACATACAGCCAACAGAAAGTTAAAGCTCTGGTATAAATCAACACCAGAAAAGACGGAAAAAATCAGGTACTACTAAGCTAAGGTTACAAAACTAACAGTTTATGTAGCTTATAGCATCTTGCTACATCAACCAGAAGTTTACCATCGGAGCTTTCCATAGGCTTATGAGCTGAGGGCTGAAATCTACATTCCCTCCACTGTAAGTTGGTCGGATCAAAAACAAATTGAGGTTCATTAGCTTCTTCGAAAAAACTTGCGTCAGGAAAAGCAAAAAAAAAAAAAGCTGTTGCTTACCATGATTTGTCTATGGATTCGCAATCGTTGGTATCAATTTAAATTTTTTCGGCAATCTTTTATCATTGCGGATCTCCATGTATTGATTACAATTGTTTGAACCTTATATAGAGTAGGGCTGATCAATAAACACATCTTTCCCGACAACGACTTTTGTCCTCCATTATTGTAAAATCGCGTGAAATACTTCTGGAAGTGGTTCGAACAATCAAAATTATTTTTTACAGTTTTTTTTTTAAATTCCTGTATAGATAAATATTCTTGATTCAAGCAGCCAAAAAAAAAAAAAAAAAAAAAAAAAAATTAACAGAAGCTAGCCGAATAAGGCAGGAACGTGATATAAGCTTCTCTTTCAGGCTTTGTACCCAGATCAAAGAAGCAAGCAAAAAGTCTTGATTAATCTCTTTAAATTTCATTTAAAGATCTGTGTGCACCTGAGGACATCAGGCAGGTCATGGTCTTCCGCAACATTCTCTGCGAATGCATATTGCATACGCAACCGTCTCAAACACATCGTCAGGAAAATCGATAGAAGATCGTCCGTTGATGTAGCGGAAGGAATAGACTCCTCCAAATCAAAATCATCGCCACATGCGTGTCTTTATCACAGTTCATGTTATGGTTATTGTTGTTTTAACTTTCTAACCTGACTCGTCCGAGTCCTTTACATACACATCGTCTGGCCCTATGAAATTTTCGGGGTTAATTTCAATTTCGGCATCCTCACTCTCTGGGTTTTTTCTGTAAAGGGATGGTGAATAGTATCGTTTCATTTTTTCACAGTGAAAGTGTTTTCACTTTTTGCATTGACACTATTTTCACCCTGTTTCTTGGGATGAACGCTGACGTAGCGCGGAACTTTTTTCTTGTCCAGAATAGCATATTTTTCGCCGTCTCTACCATTTTGGTAAGTACAGATCGTGCCGGTGTATCAATATTATCTGTAATATCTAAAGCACTTGAAGGAACTGCATCATCGTTGTTTGGAGCCATATTAACACTCTCTGCCAGAGCTGCATTTAAATCTTCCGCGGGGGCGGGTGCAGGAGTACAGACCGCAGTGGCACCGGGTGCTTGCTCATCAGGCACAGAGCCAAAACCAGCGTCCTTGTACACAGAGCCAGAACCAGCGTCCTCTTTTAACTGCGCCAATTTGTGCTCCTTTGTTATTAATTCTAGCATTTTTCAATGCAAATTTTCCGATGCTTCAATCTCTTGTGCGCTGAAACCTTGAAACCTCTACTCTGGTGGAATTTGAGCTGTCAAGGCATGATAAAGACTCATAGCAGTTGCTAAACGTAAGTTAATGTTATCGTATGGTCGATCACATAATGTGATGTTCCCAGCTTCTTCCGGAGCAGAATAATCCAAGGGTACATGGTTTATCAACAGAGGAACCGATTCCTCAAAGAAGTTTGGTTCCATGGAACTGGGGGAGAAAAAATTCTGAGAGGAACCCGACCAATTGTAAAATAAACTTCCATATTCTAGTTCGGCGAGCATAAAAAATGTTTCCATCGCTGATTAGCGAGATTGCCCCTGATTGAGATTGCCTCTGTGCCGTCCATAAAGAAATCTCTTAGTGTTATCACACAGTGGTTTTATTTCCTTTCTATGGTTGTTCACAAAATGGAAAAATAATCAAATCGTACAGGTTGTGTGAGGTTCGATGCATCCATAACCGACCATGATCTCTACCCTCCTCAGAAAAACAGCTATCGCCGCTAGTTATGGAAGACGCACCCACTAAAAAACCTCGGATTTTCTGTCTGAAACAGTTTTGCTTCGTGCTCTGTTGCCAAATCTTCCAATTACCTCTGGTGTTCTTCCAGATATGCCTGATTTGTTGCTCGTAATTCTCTGGTTGATAAGCAAGCAGCTTTGTAACGAGACAAAGGGTCTCGTAAAAAAGGGAGCGTTTTATAAACCCCAAAAATTAAATATCACTCGGAAGAAAGGAAAAAAGATAAATTTCAAAAAAATGTGATGATTTTTTTTTTAAAAATTGTTTTTTCTTTCACGGTCAAGCGTAGATATCTTTAATGCTGATATAACTTATTTGACTCTTAACCTTTGAGATAACTCAGAACTTTTGACCCTTAGTTTGAATTTAATTATTCATTTTAATATTTATATAATTTTTAATAGCATTTTTTTTCCTCGAAAAACAAATCATTCGGCCGGTACCAAAATTGCGACCAAAGTGTTTGTGCCTAAAATAATTGGTTTTTTGCGGTATTTTGAATTTTCAGGAGACTTTTCTTTCTGTTATAGGGAAGTGCACTTTAGATTCTACTGTCGCATTTTTATTTGCGAAGATTTCCGCTTTTTAAAATATAGCCCTTGCCAGAATTAATTTCATAGAAGTTAGTAAGTTCAGCTGTGCAATCTAGGAAGGACTCGGCATCTATCATAAAAATACCTGTTAGACGCACTTCAATTTCGCCTTTGATTGGGACCCTAAATGTGTGAATACAATTACATGACGCTTGGCCGTGTGGGGCTCCAAAAGTTTGAAATCTGATATTTCCTCTACCCCCCTCACCAAAGTTAGGGGACAAGAAACGCAACCTAGAATTTTACAAGAGTGAAATGGAATGTCAATTTTTTCTGTGTACGCCACACTAGGGGCCTTGGAAATAACGGTCAGCGTAGGTAGCGGCACGTCGCTTCAATCGTAACCTTTCCTTTTTGGATTTACGATTTCCCTTGGTTGTTCGGCTGTTATAATTTTCCATCAGTTTTCCAAATTTATGTAGATACGCATGCATGGAAAATTGCCCAAAATAATTTGGAAATAAAAAAAAATCACCCAAAAATAATCTGAAAAAAAACAAAATTGAACACAAAAGCCGACAAAACACGGGGCGACGTTTTACTAGCGAAATAAAACAATTAAAAGAGCTAAAACCAAATTAAATAATCAAAATAAAACGGGTTCATTTCAATGAAAGAGCAGATTTCTCAACTTATAACCAGTCACGGAAAATTCCTTGACTTACCAACAATTCTTGTTGCTTTTACTTACAAAGATCTCAGCAGGTGATCGTAATTTTGTACGAACGATCTACAACTCGTCTGCCCTTTTGGAAATTATACAGGGTGTTAAGAAAAAAAGTTTCCACTGCGGGTTTTTTTGAAAACAGCTGCGAATTTTGAAAAACGGCCAAACATGTGTCCAATAATATCGAGGGGGACCCATTTTGAGGGGTTATTTTTTTTGGAGCCCCCCCGGGAGGGGCGGGGGGGGGGGTCACTTCCGTTTTTCTTATGGGAGCCCATTTTTTATTTCAGTATCTGAAAGAGCATAAAAAAATAAACTTGTTGGCGCAAACCAAAGGTCGATATCGTTTTCAGTTTTC
>VMOF01000369.1:4830075-4985859 GCA_011764245.1 Trialeurodes vaporariorum | reverse complement strand
TTTAGCCACATGGAATTCTCATGATAAACTAAAAGTGTCGCTGTGTAACAAACTCAAAATTGTCCTCACCGATTCGGCAAAATCAGCTGAAATTGAAGGCTGTTTCCACACCTTTTGGATTGACAGTTGATTTTTTTTTTCTTTTCCATTTTTCGATGTGTTTAGCTCTGATATCTTGAATTCAGCTTGTTACGAATTTTTCTCTTTTTTGTCGTTTCTTGATATTAAATGCTATGACTAGAGGCAATAAGAGACTTAGTTAGCCCAGAATTTAACTTGGAATTTTTACAAGAACTATAAATACAGTGAAAAATATCACATTTCAAGCCACAAAATAAGTCAGATTGTAATGTTTTTCGCTGTCGAATGTGTTTAGTTTTCCTATTCAACATCTTTGGGTTCTCAAAGTAACCTTTGAGTTTCGGCAAAATCTGAATCAGTGAGAGAAACTGACAGACTGAAATTCAGGAATCAAAACAAAAATTTCCTTGAATTGACCTCGGCTTGAGAATTCTGAAGATTTGTTCTGTTAGACTGTGGTCGCTTAACTTGGTGTATCTTGGAAAATTGGCTCCAAGTGTGAACTAAAATTAGAACAAAATACTCTCTTTTGATTTAATCCAACGGCGAAACCTAGCTTTGATTTTTAAATGTGTTTTTAGGTTATGTAAAACAAACTTGATGGTGGAACTGTGGTCAACCGGAGGGACGCAGAGGGGACATTGCAATCTCAACTAGACAAACGTAAACAAAATATTTATCATAGTTATAAAGTCCTTCCGACAATCACAATCCCAAATAGTGATGTTCTTAGTTTTCCAATATTTTTTACTTCACTTTCCCTGTGCTATTTTGCATCAGCTTTGGCGAACAAATTATAAGTACTAAAACTTCTGGAGTACTTTAATTTAAATGATTCTCTTTTCATTAATACAGTAATTATTTTCCTCTTATCCGACCTACTTTTTGAATTCAGTCATCCCAATAATTTAAACGGTGGGGAGTAAATCTACGGATGAATGATTTATCGCAGTTTACCTCTTTTGAATATCCATCTATTTTTACCTGCTGCGTCTTATTCTCCAAGGGCACACATTTGACCTTTGTCTCACTTGTCAAAATGTTGATTTTCATCCAGTCGCCAATCAATAATTTTGGTTCTTCCAATGTGCCCCAATCAGAGTCTGTGCACTTCCGCACATTAATAGCTATTGTATCAAATACAACGACTTTTGCTGCATTTGAAGAGACTTGAGGAACCATGTCTTTAACTTCGTCACCGACGTTCAATTTGACGTGGTAAACATCATATTTTACCTTTGTAGTGTGAGCCATGAAATGGATATTGCTGTTTGCAGGTAAGGATGTATGAATGCCATTTATTGTATCTGTCAACTTATTGTTTTAAGTAGTTTCAAATAGAGACATGAAACAGAGTTCACGGAACCCGCTCGCAAGTTTTAAAATTTTTCGTTGGTTCGCGCGACTTAAGAGGTTTATAAATTCTAAAAGTTTCTCGACACACAGTTGAGAGTTATCAATGTCAAATTTTTATTCTGTGAATTAATACACTGTAAAAGATGTAATATTCCATGTTTGACATAAACGAAAATTGGAGACGGGCAGCCTCGTTTCAATGCGACCCGATCTGTGCAAAGTTGACGAGAAAAAAAGCGAGTCTGGCAAAGGAGGGCGTTTATTTATACCCACATTTTTCCACGTAAAGTATCTCACAGAGGAAGTTTGTGTGGAAAAATGAAGAGCAATTATTCATAGTCAGCATTGGAAGGTTTTTTTATTTTTTAATGCGGCGATTTCGCTGGCGCTTGTCTGCCAGATAATTTGTATGTAAATACGTTATTATTGACTGAAAAGGAGCCAGGGCCAAGTCTTCACCTTAGAGGAGTTGCCAAATTTGGTCGTAGACTATGATTATAATTCCTTCCTTACCAGTCTCGAAATATCACTCATTCGTTACACTCGGAATAAGGTGAATGGAAAGGACGTGGCACAATCCTTATGGGAAATGGCCTACGGTCAAACTTAATAAATGTGGCATCATTTTTTTCGTCTCGTCATCCTGATCAGAAAGTCTCACGGGCTCAAAAAATTATCATCGCCCGTTTTCGAGATAATCGAGCTTAAAGTTTGAGCAAATCTCGGCTCTCAGGGACGAATTCGCTCGGCAATTGAGCATACGTCCTACCCTGGAAGCGGCTTACCGCAAACTGGCGATGGCTGCCGCTCCGTTTGCTCACACTCCGTCCGGAGGTGATGCCCCCCTTTCTCCCACTCCAAACGCTTCAACAAACTCTCCGGACAGAGTGTGAGCAAATGGGGAGGCAGCCATCGCCAGTTTGCGGTAAGCCGCTTCCAGGGTAGGACGTACGCTCAATTGCCGAGCGAATTCGTCCCTGAGAGCCGAGATTTGCTCAAACTTTAAGCTCGACTATCTCGAAAACGGGCGATGATAATTTTTTGGGCCCGTGAGACTTTTTGATCAGGACGACGAGACGAAAAAAATGATGCCACATTTATTAAGTTTGACCGTAGGCCGTTTCCCATAAGGATTGTGCCACGTCCTTTGGTGATATTTCAGTAGGTACTCCAAAAGATCTGAGCTCCTGAAGATCGTCGGTTTGAAGGGGATTTTGGTGATCCCACCTACAAAACAAGCGAAGTCTCCGAACGAGTTAAAATTGTCGTTTTATACGTCTTGGAAAAATACTGAACACAATTTAAAACAAGACTTTTTGAAAGGTACAGAATTACATGATGACTCTTTGAGTCGGAAAAAGAAGTATTTAAGTTCGGAGGCAACATCTACCCCAAAGGATAATTTCGTATCGGATGTGAGGTAGAATATTAGCGTGGTGGAATAGAAGGGCACATTTTGGGGACGAGATTTTCACTAAGTTACGAAGAGCCCACTTACTCTGTTGTAGTTAACCAACTAAGTTCATTACATGAGTTCACTGTGCCGGAATTCGGCAAATCTTATCACATAATATTGAGATTTGAAGCCGTGAAATCAATGATAAAAAAATAAATAAATAAATAAATAAATAAATAATAAAAAAAATATATTAAGATTTATTGTAATTAGGAGACCGGCAGAGTGCGTTTATTCTTGTAAAATATTCATTTCGGGTGCGTTCGGCAAACAACTCTGGATTTCATGCAACATTGGTAGGAGGTAATATCACTCGATTGGTTCTTTTCAGACTCGTTGCTACCAGATTTCTCTACAAACTGTTCACATTTGAAATTGATTTGAAAGGAAAAAGAGTGTTTGGACACCGAATGTATCATGCAAGATAATCGTCATTCAACCGTCAACACGATTTTAACAAAACTTACGTTTCTTTGCAAGGTGTAATTTAGTAAACTTTTTGGAGGCAGTGTTACGCGCGAGCGCGGTGTGGTGACATTAACTAAAGGTGAATTACTAGCTTTAGCTGCATCAAGAATTCTAACTAATATGAAAAAAACAAAACAAAACTTAATGAATTTGAGGTTACCTGGAAAATGATATTTGATTTCCTTTATTATAATTACTATTGACAATCAGCTATTTACAATGTTATAAGAAAATGCTCCAAATAAAATAAATAAAAAAATGAATAATGAGTTATTAAAGTCACACTTATATTGTTTTCTGTTGGTGCTGCTGATTTTCGTTTTTCATTTGTTACTGTACAACAATACGTGAAACAAAGAAATCATCTCTCCATTTTCATGAATTAATTTACGAAGCTGCGCTAAAAGGAAATCATACAAAACATCTCGCTTTTTACTGGGTGGCACGTGCAGATTGCAATTGCACTGGCTTAATTTTGTAATCCCATAACCATGCTCAAAGTCTCTCTATACTTGTTGAAGGAGAATCTCTATATCAGACACCTTTAATTTTAATGCGTGGTGGCGAAGAATGATATCTGGTTTAATGTAGCTTCTGCACTTCATAATGGGGTTTCTATCGAGGTAAGGGGCGGCACTTAGATGATATCAATGCCAATACTTCCGAAATCGAAGGATTGTTCAATAAGGCAGATAGTTTTGGGCTCGGGACACGAGGCACCAATTTAATGAATGCATATAAAGTTCTAGTTCTTCCTCAGAAAAGAACAAGTATAAGGCTGAAAAAAAATCCCAGTTTAATTTTTCAGCGAAATCAGCGAAAAAATTGGCGGGTAGTGATACTTTGTTGTTTAACAGTTTAACTTTGACCGTTAAACTGAGTTTATTGTTACTTACTTTTATTCAGTTTCGTAGCCACCATCTCTCGGTTCAAAAAGATAATCATAGTTTCTGCGATCAATTCGAACTCTTAGCAAGCTCGCTACAATTATCTAATAAAATATATCGGCCGAGCGGAAATGTCACCAATAATCGTAACCCACCCGGAGATAGTCTTGCACCTTGTTTCGAAAATTTCTATTGATCTCGCACGTGTATGCTGTTTCATGAAACATCTCTAATATTAATTCTGTAAGCTCATGCCGCGCTAGCAAAGAATAATGGTTAGCAATAATGTAAAATCCTTCGCTGAGCCCGGCCTTTCCCCTTGCATCATGATACCTACGATTTAGTAATTCGCGTACACGTTCCATTTTTTAACGAAAGACACGAGCACACGAACCAATGCGTCACTACACTTGAAAGAATGAGCACACACTAATTCCTTTAGCTTGCTTTGCCTTATTTGAATGTTAATCCCTACCAGACTGCATTTTTTTTAATGCTTCAATTTCACCTGCGATTAAGCTAGACATGTACATTTAAATTAGATTCGTCAAAAATGAGACTTCCACTTAGATTCGATAGCAAATTGAACCTCGAATTTTAATTCTTACCAAACTGCAATTTTTTAATGCCTCAATTTCACCTGCCATGAGGCTAGTCATGTACATTTATATTACATTAAAAAAGCATTTCGATACAACCACCTGTTCCATGAAGGTTCTGACAAGCAAATAATTGAAACCCCCGCGCATGATCAATTATAGGCAACATGCAGCAACGAGGCTATGCGCGGTCATGAATTAAACGTTGAAAAAAAAGGAGAGTATTTTTTTCCATACAAATATGTAATGTGTTGAATTCACCGCTGATGCGAGCGATGAGTTTGGTCAGTGGTCTAAATAAGTGAGTGCAAAAAAAGAAGTAGTGAAAAAAGAAACATATGGTCTGACAAAGCGACGCTTAGAACCCCCGCAAAAGATCAAACTTATTCAGTAGCTGAAGCTGCGCGTGCGTCCATGCATGGAAAACGGGTATTTTTTTTTTTTTTTTATACGTTGTGTAACTTTTTGAATTTGAAGTCGGAGCCTGTGGTCTAGAGTGCAGAAGTGGAAGCAGTGAAAAAACAAACATATGGTGGTGACTAGCGACGATTGAAACCCCAGCAGGGGGTAAACGTGAAACTTTTTATTACGTTTTAAGGAAGACTCCGACTCCGCGATAGAAAGAATGATAATAATTTAGGTAGCCCTATAGGATCAATACACAGGAAATTAAAATGGGGAGAACAAGTCTAATATAAATGTTTATCTTGTATCATTTATATTGTTTTATATCTTATATAAAATGAGTACTCACGTAAAAGTGTAAAATGAATGTGGGACACCTGCTTCGTAGAGCCAATCAAATTTGAGTAGTTGGAGGGCTTCTGTATCACCCGCGATACCGAAACCCACCGCAAAGTACGGTTTTTCTTTGCTTGCTCTTTTCACCAGAAGTTTTTCCTGGTCAAGTTTTAGGAGGTCTTAAGAACCCACTAACAGTCGAGCACTTGGAACGACCTGCGCCAGAGTGGCCCGGACATCCTGTATCGGCCCGTGTACTAAAAACTGTGTGCATCGGATGTTTTTGTTGGTGGATCTACGACCGAACAGTTTACATTTGAGACGTCTCTGCGACAAACCTAGATCACCCATTTCTTCGGAGCTCATTTGACAGAATCCTCTGAAAGTATCTTCGGAGCTCGCACTGTATTCTTCTTTTTCGCTCGTCGGGTCTTCCCGCGCAGCGTCAGAACTGGACTTTTTCTGTAGAAGGGCCGTTGCGTCTTGTGAGGATCGCGGAAGACTCTCACTGGGACCGCAGCCGTCCTCTCCGGAACGAGATTTTTTGGGGGAACCGATTTTAGCTGCTTTCAATTATTATGGCTTGAGAGGGATGCGCACAGGAACTGTCAATAGCTTAGATTCGCCCGCGATAGGCTCATCATCGGAAGGAGTCCCCGTTTTCTCTGAGCGAGAGTCATTTATTTTAGGATATGGACTGACTGGGCTTGCTTTCCGAGACTTTTTAGATTTAGATGAATCCGTAGGATCCTCCGGCAGTCGTTTCTTGGCTTCTCATTTGGTCGGTTCAACGGTCGGTGTATTGAAGACCACCGGTTCGACAATGGTGAGAAATCGTGACTCCAAGTTTCCCGTCGAATGCAAAAGTTGGAGCTCGTCTAAAAACTGACCGACGGCGAAGCGTCTGGAGAATTTTGATCGATTGAGCGAGGAGGGGGTAGTCTCCCCTTGTTGAGGACCCTTCTTTCAGGTGCCCCACCTTCTTATCCGAGATAAGGAATTTTGGTTGAGAAGAATAATAGACGTAATTTAATGATTGAACCCACGTCAACCAGCGCGATGTATGTTTATTGAATATATGAACAAGCAAGGTAATATTCTTGTGACCCAGAATATACTAAAATTATTTAACAAGAGATGTAAAAGGTTAACAATATTGTATCCGCGCGTCTGTCCACTTTGAACAGGAAGGAACCGCGTTCCTTATGATTACGTACTAATTATCACGAACCGTGGTAAGTGATAGTTAGTAGCTAAACAATAAGAAGCGTGTTCCTAACTGTTTATAATGATATCTTATTTTGCTGCACAAAATAAGATCCCTTACTTGAGTTGATGCTTGATCAAACGCTGAAGGTTTCTCCGTGAGGGGGATGCACAAATAGTGATGATGATTATGTAACAAGAGAGAGAGAACAAGTGGCCGCTCTGTCACGCAGACATCCCTTTTAAGCGTTCCCTCCTGCGTCAGGGACGCGCATCTGTGATGACGCATGGAGCTCGTAGCGTCCATCCCCCGCTACCCTTGAGCGAGAGGGAAGATGGGAGAGGGGTCGCTGTCTGGTCTGGCGTGGTCCAGAGGCGGCACGGTAGTACGCTAAAACGTCGATACCGAGTTGACAGTCCCTGTCTGGTCTGGCG
Organism: Trialeurodes vaporariorum; assembly: GCA_011764245.1. Classification (NCBI taxonomy): domain Eukaryota; kingdom Metazoa; phylum Arthropoda; class Insecta; order Hemiptera; family Aleyrodidae; genus Trialeurodes; species Trialeurodes vaporariorum. The sequence goes on along the minus strand of VMOF01000369.1, from coordinate 4,978,630 downwards.
TGGTCCAGAGGCGGCACGGTAATACGCTAAAACGTCGAACCCGACACCGCTTGTCCACCCTTACATACTGATAGAGGGAGAGCGAGGGGAGGGACAGTTATGTTAAGAACTGAACCGACCTCGCTATCACACCCTTCTGTATCACTCGCACAGGAAATATCGCCGGGTCGATAAACGGGTATAGGGTGATCCGAGTCATACTCGGCCTCACTCTCCTCGTCACTACTCCAACTTGGAGGTTGCAAATACTCCTCTTCACTTGGAGCGGTCTCGGTGCGCCCGAACAAAATACTGTCAGTTTTATCTGACAGAGATTGGTGTAGAAAATAATGATGAAAATAGAAATGATATAGGGGGTTATGCAAATATGTATACTATGAATTTCAAGTTACAAAACGAACGATTTGAGAAGTCACGAGAAGCGCAACTGGCGAGTGACGACTAGACCACAAGCACCGAAAGTTGAGAATGAAAAGGGGTTTAGACAAAAACCTAATGCACGAGAGATTGAAACTACGAGTTCGGAGTGGCGAGTTTCGAGATACGATAATAATCGGGGCACGCTGGCTCGGGTATTTAAAGAAGAGAAAAAAGGAGGACGTGCAAGCGAGATTTTGTGTCTACGTGACTGACAGGAGTTAGCCGGTCGATTTTTGGGAGTACGTGACTTGATCACCATCGGTGGGCAGGTTCAACTGTGATCTGTATGCAATCTGATCTGCAATCAACTGCGACCCCGTGCTATTTATCCCTGCTTTAGATGCGCTATGCCATGTGTGAGATTTCCTCTCTGATCAATTGGTTTTCGGGTGACGGGCTCCGCCCGGTCGTATTTTATAAAGAAAGAAAGAACACTGTTCTTAGTAGAGAGTTTCTTTCTTCTATCCCCATCAATCTCTTTAACATTAGTAGAATATTGTTTCAAAGCCTGAAGTTTCGCCTCTTTAGAACGGCATAACGGTTCGTAGTCCACTCCAATGAAGCGGCGAAACACAGATTTGAGATTGGACGTTTCTCCAGTAGTGGAAGAAACTTCAGCATGAGAAGTTTCGCCAGCCATAATGTCATTAGCAATCTCTAAACTAAAAGGAGCGGTGGGGGTCTCGCTCAGAATTTTAGTAAGCTCGAATTTGTCATTTTTCATGTCGGGTTCCTCATAGAAGTTAAGACTTCTTTTGGGGCGCGTAAAATCGTCAATCGCTCTTCGCGGAGTGACCATTTCGAAAAATCGCCAGATATCCGGTCAGTAGAGCGTTACCATGCAAAGTGTAATCGTATTTTATTACTGTTAATCGTATTTAGTTCACTGTCAGGATGCTCTCCACTTCTGGAAAAAAACTTCTCCACTTCCTTGAACGTATGTCGCTAAATAACCCATGATTCAATGCTGCTGATTCAGAATGGAATATTTCCTGTTTTTCATGCAAAAACTCTACCATTAACTCGTCTATACTTTTACGCACATTTTTTATTGATTTGCTAACAGAGTAGGAAATGAAGGTTGCACAGACCACATTCTACTTCTGATTTGTTGTTTTTTTTTTTTGGCCTGTGCCACGGCTGCCGCTTATAGCTTCATGTGCTAAGTTGAGTTGTAGTATGAATAAATATTTAAATAAGTAAATAGATAAATAAATAAACAAACAAACAAACAAACACTTACCGCAGCTTCCTCATCAAAATCAGCAGGATCTGATTCCAGCGATTTCCCAACATAAGATACACAAACTACACAAAGGTTCATTTCATAATTTAGTCAGTCGAAGTGGTAACGGCGTAAGGTGAAAACGAGGTTGGTATAGTCAGAACGCATCGCAAATTCATTGCCAGGGAAAAACTCCCCAGACCTGTGGTGGACATGTTCTTCCGGCTCTCTTTGAAAGGTTAAACTGGTTGACTAGACAAAGAAATGGAAATGAGATTGAGGTGGCTTTGAGAAGATTAATAGGTTATTGAAAGGCAATTGTAAGGAGTACTTGCAGTGCCAGTGCTGAAAAAACGTGATTTAAAGGTAGGCGGTGCCGGAATTACAAGCAAATTTCTCATTCGCTTAGACTGGCGAAGAAAAATTTGAATAACCCAGGCGTGTTTCACAGTTGGAAATAGTTCTAAAAAATGAAGCTGGTTGGCTAAACAGATTGCCTAAATCAGTATTGATGATACCGTAACAAGTGATCGTTTCCAACTGATACGCTGCTTTTTTTAATATACAGGGTGTTGAAAAACTGTTCCCGAATATTTCAGGGGCGGATTCTACAGGTGAAAATAAGACTTTTTTGTTTTATGAACATGTGTCCGAAAATGCCCCCTTTTAGGCTGCAGCCCCCCAAAGTTTTAAAAAATTTATGGTTTTTTTGGAATCGCGACCACTAGTATGTACTAAATGTCATGAAAAATGGTATCCCATGGTAATTTTACGTGTAGAATCCGTTACTGACCTCGGGAAATTCAGAAATTGAGTCTGACTGTACTTTTCACGCAATCTTGTACCTTTAACGGCACGAATTTTATGTTGCGAATTAAAAATTTGAAGAACAATTATCGACATTAGATGCGAAAAACCCTTAGAAAGATTTTTGGTCCTTTTTGTTTCTTTCGATACGACGCGTTTTAAGCGAGATAATCGCTGCAAAAGGTGGAAAAGTCAGCGCTTTTACCATGAAAAGTGGCAGTGAGTATGCAACCATTGCAACCCGCCTCTCCGCTGCTTCTTCGGGCCGGCCACTATGGTAAAAGCGCTAACTTTTCCACCTTTTGCAGCTTTTTCGCTTAAAACGCGTCGTATCGAAAGAAACAAAGAGGATCAAAAATCTTTCTATGGGTTTTTTGCATCTAATGTCGATAATTATTCTTCAAATTTTTCATTCCCAACATAAAATTCGTGCCGTTAAAGGTACAAGATTGCGTGCAAAGTACAATCAGACATAATTTCTGAATTTCTCGAGGTCAGTAATAGATTTTACGCATAAAATTACCGCGCTTGATCCACTGATGACAGTGGGATATGGGCAAACGAACTAACTAGCATTGGACCAGGTGCCATAACTCATCACGGGCTTCTTAATGGCCGTGCCCGAGTTCAAACCCTTGATCGAACCCGAGACCATGTGGTTCTGGCGCACACGCTAAACGCTAACCAACATGGCTGACCCCACATGCTCTAGGCGTCCAAATTTCCTTCAACGCTGTTGTTGGAAGTCTCTTTATGCAGAGAACTTACAGTTAGCATCACAGAAAATTTGTCACCTCTACCAGGATTTGAACCTGGGACCTATGGGTTGGCAGCCAGATGCTCTAGCCACCAAGCCACCAAGGCCGGCAAGTACGTGAAAATACGACCGGGCGGAGCCCGTCACCCGAAAACCAATTGATCAGAGAGGAAATCTCACACATGGCATAGCGCATCTAAAGCAGGGATAAATAGCTTGGTGCAATCAGGAACTCGCGTTGAGCGCAAATAAAGTTTTCTCGGCAGATGAAAGCTGTTTCTTTGTTTCAAACAGTTTTCGTTTTATAGATGTTCGATGTTTCGTTGCCACCTTGTACAGGGCGACATTGAACAAGGTGACGACGTTACATAGCTGGCTTGAGTCGTGAATAACTGTCTCAGGTATACCAGAGAATAAATTCAATTTTAATGATAGGACAAAACTAATAGCACTAGTAAGAATAAGCGTGATTTCAATTACAATTATAAAGAAAGAAAGAACACTGTTCTTAGTAGAGAGTTTCTTTCTTCTATCCCCATCAATCTCTTTAACATTAGTAGAATATTGTTTCAAAGCCTGAAGTTTCGCCTCTTTAGAACGGCATAACGGTTCGTAGTCCACTCCAATGAAGCGGCGAAACACAGATTTGAGATTGGACGTTTCTCCAGTAGTGGAAGAAACTTCAGCATGAGAAGTTTCGCCAGCCATAATGTCATTAGCAATCTCTAAACTAAAAGGAGCGGTGGGGGTCTCGCTCAGAATTTTAGTAAGCTCGAATTTGTCATTTTTCATGTCGGGTTCCTCATAGAAGTTAAGACTTCTTTTGGGGCGCGTAAAATCGTCAATCGCTCTTCGCGGAGTGACCATTTCGAAAAATCGCCAGATATCCGGTCAGTAGAGCGTTACCATGCAAAGTGTAATCGTATTTTATTACTGTTAATCGTATTTAGTTCACTGTCAGGATGCTCTCCACTTCTGGAAAAAAACTTCTCCACTTCCTTGAACGTATGTCGCTAAATAACCCATGATTCAATGCTGCTGATTCAGAATGGAATATTTCCTGTTTTTCATGCAAAAACTCTACCATTAACTCGTCTATACTTTTACGCACATTTTTTATTGATTTGCTAACAGAGTAGGAAATGAAGGTTGCACAGACCACATTCTACTTCTGATTTGTTGTTTTTTTTTTTTTGGCCTGTGCCACGGCTGCCGCTTATAGCTTCATGTGCTAAGTTGAGTTGTAGTATGAATAAATATTTAAATAAGTAAATAGATAAATAAATAAACAAACAAACAAACAAACACTTACCGCAGCTTCCTCATCAAAATCAGCAGGATCTGATTCCAGCGATTTCCCAACATAAGATACACAAACTACACAAAGGTTCATTTCATAATTTAGTCAGTCGAAGTGGTAACGGCGTAAGGTGAAAACGAGGTTGGTATAGTCAGAACGCATCGCAAATTCATTGCCAGGGAAAAACTCCCCAGACCTGTGGTGGACATGTTCTTCCGGCTCTCTTTGAAAGGTTAAACTGGTTGACTAGACAAAGAAATGGAAATGAGATTGAGGTGGCTTTGAGAAGATTAATAGGTTATTGAAAGGCAATTGTAAGGAGTACTTGCAGTGCCAGTGCTGAAAAAACGTGATTTAAAGGTAGGCGGTGCCGGAATTACAAGCAAATTTCTCATTCGCTTAGACTGGCGAAGAAAAATTTGAATAACCCAGGCGTGTTTCACAGTTGGAAATAGTTCTAAAAAATGAAGCTGGTTGGCTAAACAGATTGCCTAAATCAGTATTGATGATACCGTAACAAGTGATCGTTTCCAACTGATACGCTGCTTTTTTTAATATACAGGGTGTTGAAAAACTGTTCCCGAATATTTCAGGGGCGGATTCTACAGGTGAAAATAAGACTTTTTTGTTTTATGAACATGTGTCCGAAAATGCCCCCTTTTAGGCTGCAGCCCCCCAAAGTTTTAAAAAATTTATGGTTTTTTTTGGAATCGCGACCACTAGTATGTACTAAATGTCATGAAAAATGGTATCCCATGGTAATTTTACGTGTAGAATCCGTTACTGACCTCGGGAAATTCAGAAATTGAGTCTGACTGTACTTTTCACGCAATCTTGTACCTTTAACGGCACGAATTTTATGTTGCGAATTAAAAATTTGAAGAACAATTATCGACATTAGATGCGAAAAACCCTTAGAAAGATTTTTGGTCCTTTTTGTTTCTTTCGATACGACGCGTTTTAAGCGAGATAATCGCTGCAAAAGGTGGAAAAGTCAGCGCTTTTACCATGAAAAGTGGCAGTGAGTATGCAACCATTGCAACCCGCCTCTCCGCTGCTTCTTCGGGCCGGCCACTATGGTAAAAGCGCTAACTTTTCCACCTTTTGCAGCTTTTTCGCTTAAAACGCGTCGTATCGAAAGAAACAAAGAGGATCAAAAATCTTTCTATGGGTTTTTTGCATCTAATGTCGATAATTATTCTTCAAATTTTTCATTCCCAACATAAAATTCGTGCCGTTAAAGGTACAAGATTGCGTGCAAAGTACAATCAGACATAATTTCTGAATTTCTCGAGGTCAGTAATAGATTTTACGCATAAAATTACCGCGCTTGATCCACTGATGACAGTGGGATATGGGCAAACGAACTAACTAGCATTGGACCAGGTGCCATAACTCATCACGGGCTTCTTAATGGCCGTGCCCGAGTTCAAACCCTTGATCGAACCCGAGACCATGTGGTTCTGGCGCACACGCTAAACGCTAACCAACATGGCTGACCCCACATGCTCTAGGCGTCCAAATTTCCTTCAACGCTGTTGTTGGAAGTCTCTTTATGCAGAGAACTTACAGTTAGCATCACAGAAAATTTGTCACCTCTACCAGGATTTGAACCTGGGACCTATGGGTTGGCAGCCAGATGCTCTAGCCACCAAGCCACCAAGGCCGGCAAGTACGTGAAAATACGACCGGGCGGAGCCCGTCACCCGAAAACCAATTGATCAGAGAGGAAATCTCACACATGGCATAGCGCATCTAAAGCAGGGATAAATAGCTTGGTGCAATCAGGAACTCGCGTTGAGCGCAAATAAAGTTTTCTCGGCAGATGAAAGCTGTTTCTTTGTTTCAAACAGTTTTCGTTTTATAGATGTTCGATGTTTCGTTGCCACCTTGTACAGGGCGACATTGAACAAGGTGACGACGTTACATAGCTGGCTTGAGTCGTGAATAACTGTCTCAGGTATACCAGAGAATAAATTCAATTTTAATGATAGGACAAAACTAATAGCACTAGTAAGAATAAGCGTGATTTCAATTACAATTATAAAGAAAGAAAGAACACTGTTCTTAGTAGAGAGTTTCTTTCTTCTATCCCCATCAATCTCTTTAACATTAGTAGAATATTGTTTCAAAGCCTGAAGTTTCGCCTCTTTAGAACGGCATAACGGTTCGTAGTCCACTCCAATGAAGCGGCGAAACACAGATTTGAGATTGGACGTTTCTCCAGTAGTGGAAGAAACTTCAGCATGAGAAGTTTCGCCAGCCATAATGTCATTAGCAATCTCTAAACTAAAAGGAGCGGTGGGGGTCTCGCTCAGAATTTTAGTAAGCTCGAATTTGTCATTTTTCATGTCGGGTTCCTCATAGAAGTTAAGACTTCTTTTGGGGCGCGTAAAATCGTCAATCGCTCTTCGCGGAGTGACCATTTCGAAAAATCGCCAGATATCCGGTCAGTAGAGCGTTACCATGCAAAGTGTAATCGTATTTTATTACTGTTAATCGTATTTAGTTCACTGTCAGGATGCTCTCCACTTCTGGAAAAAAACTTCTCCACTTCCTTGAACGTATGTCGCTAAATAACCCATGATTCAATGCTGCTGATTCAGAATGGAATATTTCCTGTTTTTCATGCAAAAACTCTACCATTAACTCGTCTATACTTTTACGCACATTTTTTATTGATTTGCTAACAGAGTAGGAAATGAAGGTTGCACAGACCACATTCTACTTCTGATTTGTTGTTTTTTTTTTTTTGGCCTGTGCCACGGCTGCCGCTTATAGCTTCATGTGCTAAGTTGAGTTGTAGTATGAATAAATATTTAAATAAGTAAATAGATAAATAAATAAACAAACAAACAAACAAACACTTACCGCAGCTTCCTCATCAAAATCAGCAGGATCTGATTCCAGCGATTTCCCAACATAAGATACACAAACTACACAAAGGTTCATTTCATAATTTAGTCAGTCGAAGTGGTAACGGCGTAAGGTGAAAACGAGGTTGGTATAGTCAGAACGCATCGCAAATTCATTGCCAGGGAAAAACTCCCCAGACCTGTGGTGGACATGTTCTTCCGGCTCTCTTTGAAAGGTTAAACTGGTTGACTAGACAAAGAAATGGAAATGAGATTGAGGTGGCTTTGAGAAGATTAATAGGTTATTGAAAGGCAATTGAGGAGGTAGCTGGAAAAACGGCCTAAGTAGCAAAATCGCGTTCTGAGAAAACGGCTGTTAAAGTTTTTATTTTAGTGCCAATCTAACATAGATGAAGAATCAGGCTTGGGTTGGATCAAAAAAGTTGATCCATACCCTCAGGTTGAAGTTGGTACAACTGAAATATGCTTTGGCTGTATAGGAAAGAAGAAATTGGATAAATACGAAAGGTCTACCAAGGTCGTTTTTCCATAGAACGACCTGTTGCACAGAGACAAGTCCTCACTAAATGCTGAGTTTTAACTCCGTTTTTCCAGAGAACGACTTTCTGTATGGAACATATGTACTACATGATAGATGTAAAAAAAAAAACCAAAAATCTGCAAAAAAAGAGGCGAATTTATTAGAAAATAAAGAATATAAAATTATTCGTCCTCGTATTCACTCTCGCTTTCACTGTTGCCCGAGTCCTCTTCACCATCTTCAATTTTCCCCATTATGGTCATTATAGTCGCCAGCAGAAGTGGCAACCTCTTCTCATATACACTCCCATATCTCACTCAATTTTTGACGTACGGTCATGAAATTTTGTGGAGATATTATTGAGCCTATGTTCTCTCAGAAAAGTTGTTCTCCGGAAAAACGGCCTTAGCCGGCTAAGGCCGTTTTTCCAACTAGCTCCTCAATTGTAAGGAGTACTTGCAGTGCCAGTGCTGAAAAAACGTGATTTAAAGGTAGGCGGTGCCGGAATTACAAGCAAATTTCTCATTCGCTTAGACTGGCGAAGAAAAATTTGAATAACCCAGGCGTGTTTCACAGTTGGAAATAGTTCTAAAAAATGAAGCTGGTTGGCTAAACAGATTGCCTAAATCAGTATTGATGATACCGTAACAAGTGATCGTTTCCAACTGATACGCTGCTTTTTTTAATATACAGGGTGTTGAAAAACTGTTCCCGAATATTTCAGGGGCGGATTCTACAGGTGAAAATAAGACTTTTTTGTTTTATGAACATGTGTCCGAAAATGCCCCCTTTTAGGCTGCAGCCCCCCAAAGTTTTAAAAAATTTATGGTTTTTTTGGAATCGCGACCACTAGTATGTACTAAATGTCATGAAAAATGGTATCCCATGGTAATTTTACGTGTAGAATCCGTTACTGACCTCGGGAAATTCAGAAATTGAGTCTGACTGTACTTTTCACGCAATCTTGTACCTTTAACGGCACGAATTTTATGTTGCGAATTAAAAATTTGAAGAACAATTATCGACATTAGATGCGAAAAACCCTTAGAAAGATTTTTGGTCCTTTTTGTTTCTTTCGATACGACGCGTTTTAAGCGAGATAATCGCTGCAAAAGGTGGAAAAGTCAGCGCTTTTACCATGAAAAGTGGCAGTGAGTATGCAACCATTGCAACCCGCCTCTCCGCTGCTTCTTCGGGCCGGCCACTATGGTAAAAGCGCTAACTTTTCCACCTTTTGCAGCTTTTTCGCTTAAAACGCGTCGTATCGAAAGAAACAAAGAGGATCAAAAATCTTTCTATGGGTTTTTTGCATCTAATGTCGATAATTATTCTTCAAATTTTTCATTCCCAACATAAAATTCGTGCCGTTAAAGGTACAAGATTGCGTGCAAAGTACAATCAGACATAATTTCTGAATTTCTCGAGGTCAGTAATAGATTTTACGCATAAAATTACCGCGCTTGATCCACTGATGACAGTGGGATATGGGCAAACGAACTAACTAGCATTGGACCAGGTGCCATAACTCATCACGGGCTTCTTAATGGCCGTGCCCGAGTTCAAACCCTTGATCGAACCCGAGACCATGTGGTTCTGGCGCACACGCTAAACGCTAACCAACATGGCTGACCCCACATGCTCTAGGCGTCCAAATTTCCTTCAACGCTGTTGTTGGAAGTCTCTTTATGCAGAGAACTTACAGTTAGCATCACAGAAAATTTGTCACCTCTACCAGGATTTGAACCTGGGACCTATGGGTTGGCAGCCAGATGCTCTAGCCACCAAGCCACCAAGGCCGGCAAGTACGTGAAAATACGACCGGGCGGAGCCCGTCACCCGAAAACCAATTGATCAGAGAGGAAATCTCACACATGGCATAGCGCATCTAAAGCAGGGATAAATAGCTTGGTGCAATCAGGAACTCGCGTTGAGCGCAAATAAAGTTTTCTCGGCAGATGAAAGCTGTTTCTTTGTTTCAAACAGTTTTCGTTTTATAGATGTTCGATGTTTCGTTGCCACCTTGTACAGGGCGACATTGAACAAGGTGACGACGTTACATAGCTGGCTTGAGTCGTGAATAACTGTCTCAGGTATACCAGAGAATAAATTCAATTTTAATGATAGGACAAAACTAATAGCACTAGTAAGAATAAGCGTGATTTCAATTACAATTATAAAGAAAGAAAGAACACTGTTCTTAGTAGAGAGTTTCTTTCTTCTATCCCCATCAATCTCTTTAACATTAGTAGAATATTGTTTCAAAGCCTGAAGTTTCGCCTCTTTAGAACGGCATAACGGTTCGTAGTCCACTCCAATGAAGCGGCGAAACACAGATTTGAGATTGGACGTTTCTCCAGTAGTGGAAGAAACTTCAGCATGAGAAGTTTCGCCAGCCATAATGTCATTAGCAATCTCTAAACTAAAAGGAGCGGTGGGGGTCTCGCTCAGAATTTTAGTAAGCTCGAATTTGTCATTTTTCATGTCGGGTTCCTCATAGAAGTTAAGACTTCTTTTGGGGCGCGTAAAATCGTCAATCGCTCTTCGCGGAGTGACCATTTCGAAAAATCGCCAGATATCCGGTCAGTAGAGCGTTACCATGCAAAGTGTAATCGTATTTTATTACTGTTAATCGTATTTAGTTCACTGTCAGGATGCTCTCCACTTCTGGAAAAAAACTTCTCCACTTCCTTGAACGTATGTCGCTAAATAACCCATGATTCAATGCTGCTGATTCAGAATGGAATATTTCCTGTTTTTCATGCAAAAACTCTACCATTAACTCGTCTATACTTTTACGCACATTTTTTATTGATTTGCTAACAGAGTAGGAAATGAAGGTTGCACAGACCACATTCTACTTCTGATTTGTTGTTTTTTTTTTTTTTGGCCTGTGCCACGGCTGCCGCTTATAGCTTCATGTGCTAAGTTGAGTTGTAGTATGAATAAATATTTAAATAAGTAAATAGATAAATAAATAAACAAACAAACAAACAAACACTTACCGCAGCTTCCTCATCAAAATCAGCAGGATCTGATTCCAGCGATTTCCCAACATAAGATACACAAACTACACAAAGGTTCATTTCATAATTTAGTCAGTCGAAGTGGTAACGGCGTAAGGTGAAAACGAGGTTGGTATAGTCAGAACGCATCGCAAATTCATTGCCAGGGAAAAACTCCCCAGACCTGTGGTGGACATGTTCTTCCGGCTCTCTTTGAAAGGTTAAACTGGTTGACTAGACAAAGAAATGGAAATGAGATTGAGGTGGCTTTGAGAAGATTAATAGGTTATTGAAAGGCAATTGTAAGGAGTACTTGCAGTGCCAGTGCTGAAAAAACGTGATTTAAAGGTAGGCGGTGCCGGAATTACAAGCAATTTCTAATTCGCTTAGACTGGCGAAGAAAAATTTGAATAACCCAGGCGTGTTTCACAGTTGGAAATAGTTCTAAAAAATGAAGCTGGTTGGCTAAACAGATTGCCTAAATCAGTATTGATGATACCGTAACAAGTGATCGTTTCCAACTGATACGCTGCTTTTTTTAATATACAGGGTGTTGAAAAACTGTTCCCGAATATTTCAGGGCGGATTCTACAGGTGAAAATAAGACTTTTTTGTTTTATGAACATGTGTCCGAAAATGCCCCCTTTTAGGCTGCAGCCCCCCAAAGTTTTAAAAATTTATGGTTTTTTGGAATCGCGACCACTAGTATGTACTAAATGTCATGAAAAATGGTATCCCATGGTAATTTTACGTGTAGAACCCGTTACTGACCTCGGGAAATTCAGAAATTGAGTCTGACTGTACTTTTCACGCAATCTTGTACCTTTAACGGCACGAATTTTATGTTGCGAATTAAAAATTTGAAGAACAATTATCGACATTAGATGCGAAAAACCCTTAGAAAGATTTTTGGTCCTTTTTGTTTCTTTCGATACGACGCGTTTTAAGCGAGATAATCGCTGCAAAAGGTGGAAAAGTCAGCGCTTTTACCATGAAAAGTGGCAGTGAGTATGCAACCATTGCAACCCGCCTCTCCGCTGCTTCTTCGGGCTTGCCACTATGGTAAAAGCGCTAACTTTTCCACCTTTTGCAGCTTTTTCGCTTAAAACGCGTCGTATCGAAAGAAACAAAGAGGATCAAAAATCTTTCTATGGGTTTTTTGCATCTAATGTCGATAATTATTCTTCAAATTTTTCATTCCCAACATAAAATTCGTGCCGTTAAAGGCACAAGATTGCGTGCAAAGTACAGTCAGACATAATTTCTGAATTTCTCGAGGTCAGTAATAGATTTTACGCATAAAATTACCGTGGGATACCAATTAATTTTTATGACATTTGGTACATAATAGTGGTCGCTATTCCAAAAAAACTATACATTTTTTAAAACTTTTAAGGGCTGCAGCTCAAAAGGGGGGCATTTTTGGACACTTGTTTATAAGAAGAAAAAGTCTTATTTTGATCTGTAGAATCCGCCCCTGAAATATTCGGGAACAGTTTTTCGACACCCTGTATATTGCGTTATTCACTGACAGTTTGTTATGTTTGAAACAGACACGCTGATCAGTTCCCAGTTTCACTAAGGTCTTGAGCTGGGATCCAGCACACAATTACCTGCTCAGAAAAATCAGAGTGGTGAACGTTCCTTTTCTTCGCTTGGATGTGTCAAAGAGGTAAACCAAATGTAATTTAATCAATGTAATTTCCTCTCTACTCGTTCTTGGTCCAAAAAACTGCGTCGATCCTTTTCCAATGTCATCCCATGTCTTCACATCGTTTATAGGCGTTTCAACTTCACTCCTCTTATTCTTGCTGCACGATTTCTTTCGCGCTTTTCACTCCTGGTAAAAGTCAACAAAGTCTTCATCGTCACTTGAGTACTTATCCTGCGTAAATAAAACAAACAAAAAAACACAAGTTTCCAGTTAGTGATAGCACCTTTTCTCTTATCATCCTAGGACACATTAAAACCTACTATACCGACTTTTCATAATATGTACTAGGATAATACTTGGGGTTGCTATAAACCTGATAAGCTCTGTAAAGTAGAGGAGTGAAATTTTTTCAAGAATCGGAAGGTCCAAGACTTCCTCCAGTTTCTGTAAAATATCTAACAACGTGTACACTAATGGTTACGAGAAAACTTATCTTACTTTCTTGACGAAGAATTCAGCCGAGATCGATGAGAGCTCGCTAGATTTAACCGCTGTCACTGGTGATGATTCATGAACTACCCACGCAGCTCCGGCAGGAGAGCTGCATACGGATGTTGTGGCTTGATTTGGTGTTTTAGCGAAAACCTATATAGGTAACCTTCAAGTTCGACCATTAAGTTGCGGAGGTATTCTCTGCGTACACCACTATGGTCAATATTCGCTCCTTCGAACTTCACACGTTAAGGACTTGGCTCCGTCGATTTAGACCTTTTCAAAAACTTGATCGTTTGATTCAAGTCTCACGTTTGAATTCAATAGTTAGTAGTTCTACTGATTTAGTTTTGAAGTGGTCAAAGAGCATTTCCGTCGACTCAAAACTTGATGAAGACACATCAGGAATCATTTTATACATATACTTATTCTAACAGATTTACTACAATGGACTCACTTTGATACAGAAACTTTCATCCCTCATTGTTAAATTCCTCTTCAAAAGTACTAATTTGTAGGGAATGGTTGAGTGATTACACCGATTTCTTTCTGTGCGTTTGTAAGATCAACTGATGATGATAGAAGTTTGGAGATTGGAGAAAGACTGATCCTCTGCCACTTCATCTTCAATAAGAAGCCAATCCATATCACCTAATGTTGAATGACCAAAAAGAGTGTTTGTTCCTTTGTCGAACTCTTGCTTTTTTCCAGCTCCATTTCATCAATCGAAATAACACATCGATGAGAATTGATATTTAATGTTATCTTTTTGTCGGCCATGGCTGAAATAATTTGACTAAATACTCCGCATTTAATTGAGATTCTTTGCATTCTGCGGCAAATTACTGAGTATCCTTGGAAAGGATAACCTTTCTCTCGTAGAAAGGCATATCCAGACATTCCAACAGCATAACGAATTTGAATGGCATCTTGCATGGTTTTTCTGCTCAACTTTGTCACTTTCACACCTTTGAGCTTAGCCAATTGGTCTTGGTTGAAAAATCCTTGTATATTACTTACATCTTGTTTCATATGTGAGTTGTCCCTTCTCAAGCGGTAGAGTTCAGTCCTCGGTTTCTGACATTCATTGGTGATCCAGTATGAATTACTTAGTAATTTCAGTGTACGGATCTGTACGGAAAAATCTTCATCGGATAAGCATGAACTGCTAATTTTAGTTCTGGAATAGACTTTTCTCTGTCCTAGGGTCACAACATTTATTTTTGCCGCAGATCCCGCCATCCTCAGGCCAGGGTTCAGCAGAAGGTGGACTGTGTGCAGGTGGAATGATGGAAGCCCTGCAAATCAATTGATACAATTAACAAGTAGGTCTATTAAGGTTGTTCGCAGACAAATAATTTTATAAAATTTGAGAGGTTTGTGATCAGTAACGATCGTGAATCTGTTGCCAAAGAGATACGGCCGAAAGTGTTTCACAGACCAAACGATCGTTGGCAGTTCGTTTTCAATGGTGCTATAGCGCTTCTCCGCGTCGCTTAGCGTGCGGGATGCATAGGCTATTGGCAAATCACTGCCAATGGTCCCTTGAGAGAGAACAGAACCTATTGCAACGTCGCTCGCGTCCGTGGTAAGTATGAAAGGTTTTTCAAAATCTGGGTTTTGTAAAATGGGGTCGTTACAGAGTATCTGTTTGCATGTATTAAAACTGTGGAGGAAAAGTGAATCGTTAACATCAATGATCGCGCCCTTTTTTAGGCAAGAAGTTAGGGGTTTTGTGAGCGCAGCAAAGCCGTCACTGGATTTTCGGTAATAACCTAAGAGCCCTAAGAATCCCTTAATTTTAGTTACCGTATCGGGTTTGGGATAATTCATTATAGCGTGAATTTTCTTCGGGTTCGGTTTGACTGCTTGAGCGGTTACTACATGTCCTAGATACTCCACTTCTTAGCGGAAAAATTCCGACTTGTCCAGTTGAATTTTCAGGTTGAATAGTCGTAGTCAAAAACAAAACAAAACTTCATGAATTTGAGGTTACCAGGAAAATGATATTTGATTTCCTTTATTATAATTACTATTGACAATCAGCTATTTACAATGTTATAAGAAAATGCTCCAAATAAAATAAATAAGAAAATGAATAATGAGTTATTAAAGTCACACTTATATTGTTTTCTGTTGGTGCTGCTGATTTTCCTTTTTCATTTGTTGCAGTACAACAATACGTGAAACAAAGAAATCATCTCTCCATTTTCATGAATTATTTTCGAAGCTGCGCTAAAAGGAAATCATACAAAACATACTCCACTTCTTTGCGGAAAAATTCCGACTTGTCCAGTTGAATTTTCAGGTTGAAAAGTCGTAGTCGATCAAAGACTTGTCGTAAGTGTTCAGAGTGTTCTTTGAGGGATGCACTAAAAATGATGATGTTGTCCATATAAACTGAGCAAATTTTTTTTTGGGTTCCTCGGAGGATGTGATCCATAGCCCTCTGAAAAGTTGAGGGCGCATTCACTAGTCCAAACAGCATGCGGACGTATTCGTAATGCCCGTTTTCGGTAGAGAAGGCCGTTTTTTGGATTGAATCTGGGTCTACTTCCAATCGTCGGAATCCAGACGCTAGATCCAGCGAAGTGAAGTAGTTACACCTCCCTAGCTTGTCCAAAAGATCACTGATGTGTGGCAGGGGATACTTATCTCCGATGGTTTTGGAGTTGAACTTCCGATAGTCTATGTCAAGACGCCACTTAGTCTTGCCAGACGCACCCATTGTCTCTGGTACAATCCATAAGGGAGAGCTCCAAGGAGAGTAGGATGGTCGGAGCTAGTCTAAAAACTGACCGACGGCGAAGCGTCTGGAGAATTTTGATCGATGGAACGAGGAAGGGGTAGTCTCCCCTTCCGTATCACTCGCACAGGAAATATACAGGGTGTTTCTAAAACTTATGTCATCCTTTCTACCACGTATTTTTAAGGTCAAAATAAGACTTTTTGTTCTTACAAACATGTGTCAGAAAATGCCCTTCTTTTGAGCTACAGTCCCCCAAAGTTTTAAAAAATTGTTGGTTTTTTTGGAATATCGACCAGATTTATGAACCGAATGTCATGAAAATTGGTGTCCCGAGGTATTTTTACGTGTAGAATTCATTAATGACCTCGAGAAATTCAGAAATGAGGTCTGACTGTACTTTTCAGGCAATCTTATACCTTCAACGACACAAATTTTATGTTACGGAATGGAAATTTGAAAAATAAATAATGAAATCATATGGAAAAAACTCTTAGAAAGATATTTGGTCCTCTTTGTTTTCGTCGATACGACGCGTATTAAGCGAGATAATTGCTGCACAAGGTGGAAAAGTCAGCGCTTTTATCACGAGGAGCGGCAGGAAGTATGCAACCCGCCACTCCGCTGCTTCTTCGGGCCGCCCGCTATAGTAAAAGCGCTGACTTTTCCACCTTGTGCAGCGATTATCTCGCTTAATACGCGTCGTATCGACGAAAACAAAGAGGACCAAATATATTTCTAAGAGTTTCTTCCATCTGATTTCATTATTTATTTTTCAAATTTCCATTCCGTAACATAAAATTTGTGTCGTTGAAGGTATAAGATTACCTGAAAAGTACAGTTAGACCTCATTTCTGAATTTCTCGAGGTCATTAATGGATTCTTCGCGTAACAGTACCTCGGGACACCAATTTTCATGACATTCGGTTCATAAGTCTGGTCGATATTCCAAAAAAACCAACAATTTTTTAAAACTTTGGGGGGCTGTAGCTCAAAAGGGGGGCATTTTCGGACACATGTTTATAGGGAAAAAAGTCTTATTTTGACCTCAAAAATACGTGGTAGAAAGGATGACATAAATTTTAGAAACACACTGTATATTGTTATGCCTTAAAATAGGATACAATTTGTAACCACCTATATTCCTACACACAAACATTTGAATGCCTGCAAATAGGGTATAATTTGAAACCACCTACATTCCTACACACAAACATTTGAATGCCGTTTTCACCAGGACTGTCTAAGTTTTGAATATAGAATTCTAATGGGTTGTTTTTAAAAACCCATCGTACTATTTTTACCAATGATTGTCCATGGTTAAAATTCGCTCCTGGGCTAGTGCTGTTTTGCCAGCTAATAAAGGGTTTCAATGCAATCCATTAATCATGATTGGGTTTATCAAGAGGCCTTTTTTCATTAGGACTGTCAAGGTTTTATATACATTTCAAATGGGGTGTATCAAATTTCGCTCCTGAGCTTACAATGTTTTGCCAGACAATCATGCAGTTCATAATATAAACTGCATGATTGTCTGGCAAAACAGTAGTAGCCCAGAAGCGAATTTCGATACAACCCATTTGACTAAAGACTCTTACATTTTCTCTAATAAATAAATTATTTTACTGCAACAAGCCAATTTTGACGTTTGTATTTACGTGAATGATACCAAATGAACCATTTACCATTTTGAGAATAGAATAGTGCGTGCGGTAGCATGGTCGTATGCACGCTTGTAATTAGTTCAATCGCATAAACTATTTACAAGCGTAACGAATTTCAACGAATAGGAAAAAGAAACTCCCCCCTCCTTTCCTCCATTTTATAACCCATAGGATGCTATCAAAAATGTTTGATGATCAGAATATACAACTGTGTATATTATATTAAAAGGATCGTTTCAAGACAAAAGAGAACGAAAGAAATGTGGTAAATGAAAAAACATTTTTTCCTATACAGAAAATCCAACAGGAGTTTCACTCAGATCTCTAACTAAGATGTAGAAACTTACTCCGTAGTTTTGTACTCCACCACTGGGAGATCAAGGTGGTTTATAGGTAACAGGGAGCCTTCCGTGACTTTTAAAGTTTCCTCGGTACAAATAGACAGAGATAGCGTGACGTTTGACTTTTCGGAAGCCGACCGGGTTGGATGAAAGATGCGAGTGATTTGTAAAGTCACAGCTATCGAATACACAAGAGGATCAAAATATAGAAATATCTTTTTACCATCGGACACTTAGCAGTTAGGGACAGACGAAACAAAAGTAACTCACTGGCGATCGGGCTGGGCTTGGCCTTCAATTGGCAGAGCCAGCGGGGCCGTTCCTGCGACGTTTTGCGGTGGGTGGGGGGGGGGGGGGGGGCTGCTCCTCGGCGGGCGGTGGGGTCGAGCCGTGCAGGGATAGACGCGACAGCTCGAGGTCTTCCGACTGGGAAAACCTATCTACCGCAGCAATCAACTGCGACCCCGTGATCCCGCCATCCTCAGGCCAGAGTTCATCAGGAGGTGGACTAGGTGGAATGTTGGTAGCCCTGCAAATCAATTGATACAATTAACAAGTAGGTCTACTAAGGTTGTTTGCTGACAAATAATTTTATGAAATAGAAATGCTCTGAAAAATAAAAAATAAATTAGTTCTGTTATGATTGCTTTTGATTATACAAATGCTTTTGACTCGTTACATTTTGACGTACTCGGACTTAAGCTAACTAAAATAGACCGTGACAAGTGCTTCATCAAATGGTAAGCTAGTTTTTCGGAAAGTGTCATCGATTCGACGTATTCAAGCAGGATGATTCTGAAAAGATTCTTTCGTAAAATCTTGCACCTTAATAGCGGAGATGGTAGAATCACGATTTGCCGTAGTTAACTGGTTTATCACGTTCCTCATTCTACGATGATTTACATCTAATAACCCAGCCATCCCAAAGTTTCCTACTCTTTGGACTCTATCGAAAGCACATACTGCAATCATTCTATCCGCCATAATCACTACAAATATCTGATACTGATAATCTGGGAATACGTGTGTTCATGGGGGGAGGGATATTTTTTGCAATCTAAAATAGACACTATTTTAGAAATACTGGTTACTTAAAATATGATTTTGACTCATAAGCTACAAGTACAATATTTTTTTTCCAGTTGGATGACTTGGGATGATTAAAAATAAAATGAGGCCGGAAATTGGACGGAGAAAAAGATTAGTGGGCAGGGGGCTGTGCAATCCGCAATGCATAATCGACCATTCAAAGGCGTGTTTGGTGTATTGGGTATTGCTTATCGTGGTAGAGGATCTGTGTTCCCGCTGGTCTGCAAATGAGTAAAGCCATAACGCAGAGAGCCGGTTCAGAGAGGGCAGCAACGAAAGAAGAAGAAAGTTCCCCATTGATATTTCCACACGCAAACCAACTTCTTTGATAGCTATTGGTTCTAGTTAAAGACCTCACTCGTAGATTTTCAGACACTTTCTAAAATCCGAAGCACCTATTGGTTCCAGTCAAAGACCTCAGCGGCTGATTTTTCTCGCGCTTATCGATTCGATACCTTGAATCAGTAACACCCACACACATCAATCCCGTTTTCAAGAAAAAGTGGACACGTAGAATCACATTTTTTCCAGAACAAGTTTTTTTCTTCTTTATTTTTTAACCACACATAACTGGGCTTTTCGCCGATGAATGCTGGAGGCAGAATGATCAGATACAATTTTCCATCACACCATTCCTTGAATTCCTGCGCTGTTTTATATCTAACCGATTTATTTATCCCAAAGTAAATCAAACATGAAAGCGGAGCAAGCGACTGCAAACGTCGTCGTGATGTATCGTTTCAGCATCCGAAACGTCTGCCTGGTAGTATAACTTTACGGCGTTGGTGCGCCCTCCGTAAATAGCATCTTTCGGATTCAACGGTTCAACAAGGTAAGAAGCGTGATTGGTGGAGCAAATGTGTTTTACAGGTGGGTTCTTCATATGCTGTAAAAATTGAAACTCACACTCCCAAATTTGTTCTACCTTATAGATGGGAACACCATCGGAATTTTTCAGGTTTAAAAATGTCGCCTCTCTGCTGACTGTTCGCTCGTACCGTTGCTCCATTGTCTCATCTGGGGCGTTTTGTAGGGCGACATCTCTCCCCTCCGTAAAATACTTCGGACAACCATGCCAGAAGGAACCATAGAATTCAAAGATTATATTTTCTTTAAGACAAAAACAGTCAACTTTGAACCTTAAACCTGGCGGAACAATTTCCAAACTATTACCGGCATGTTTGATTTTCAGTTTACGTTCGTGTGCTACCCAGTCTAACCAACTAAGCTTTATTCGACTCTGATTATTGGTCATTCTGTAACCATTGCAGGGTATTATTGAGATTGTTTTTTCTTGGAAGAATAACTTATGATATGTCTTCATGCATGCAGCTGCTATAGAAATACTCTCTCGCAGCGGGTCGACAGTTGTTTCTTTCTTAACTATTTCTCTAATCTTGAAACAAGCCCTGGCGAAGATTTCAACATCTAATCTACAATAAACTAATAATTCTTCCTGAAAATTGAAAACGTAATTTTCCTTGACCTTACTTTCCTACCATTCTAAGAACTCTTTGCGCGCGCTAGCGCTCATGTCGTCAGGTGTGAAAGTTTCCAATGGAGGCAGCGGGCCTATATAATTTTGATTTTCAGGACGATTAAATAAGTGGGGGAAGTGAAATTTGGCAACATCGCTTTCAATGCTCATAATATTTGGAAGTTTCGACAGAGATGCCGTTAAGAAATTTAAGCTATCGATACAATGTATATTACCATATTTAATACTTAATAGTTTTGTTCGATTAGAAATTATTTCGGGCGTCCACTTCCTTTTGTTAACCATGGTTGACAAGAAGAACTTGCCGTCAAAATTGGCAGAATTGTGCGCAGTAACAATAATTTCTTTGAAATTGGCGTTTGGTGATTGTAAATGGGTTAAACACTGATTAACGCAATCTACTCCTTCAAAAATATTGTCACAAACCCCGCATGTATCACCATCCTCATGAACGTCGTCAGATTCCAAACAAAAATTACAATACTGGCTAGAAACACATAAATTGGGTTAGTGTAAAAATCCCCCCTCTTTTCTCCCGGCGCACATTGCATCGTCTCAAGATTGTAAAAAACGAACATAAATTCGGGCTTCTTCTTATTCTTAAAAAATGGATTTATTTGAAATATCTGTTTGACTTTTGATACGAAACACAGATGATTTCTATGTTCAAATTTCTGACGAATGGTACAAATTTTTTCATTACACCTGTGTGGTTTGGTTCTATCTCTCGTCTGATAGACTTTCAAACAGTTTTTACATTTTTTACTGCGGCACAAGTTTTTTTCCTATGATTTACAAAACATTGTGGTCCGTAAAAACTACGGTTACACTGATTACATATAATACGATCTAGATCTTGAGAACATGCAGGTGTGCTGTTTCAATTAGCACATTTGTTTACACAACGATGCGCCCCTGGACGTGAAACACCTTTTTAACAATTTTGGCAATAACCAAAAAACCCAAAAAACTTCTTTAAATGTGTGATGGTTACAAAATTATTGTTTTCAAAGAATAAATCTATATTTTTTATAGCGGGTGGTTTCTGACCGTCATAAAGTATATTCCGCCTCAGTCTATCGTTCCAAACGGTGATATTATTTTCGTGCAAGTAATTTTGAAAACTTTGAATTTCGTCTATACAACCACCATTTTCTAAATCAACTCCCGCATTGCGACAAAGACTCTGTGCTTGTTCTGTTTGAAAATCATTTTTCGAACGGCAAATACGGGAATAATAATCTGGAAACTGATCTTTATTCTACCCATACTTACCACTAGCTCTTGCAAGACACAAACTATCGTCATTATTTATTTGAACTATTGATTTTTTACGCTTGCAAAGCTCGTCAAAAGTTATCGTTCATTTAACATTTTTCGAAAATCTACCTTTTCCAGTTGGCATTTTTATTACCTTAAAAATTCCAAGAGGTCCTCCTACCAAAAAATCTTCGTTAGAATTTAACACTTTTTCTAATCGGACAAAAATAGTATCTACATTTAGCTGATCTCCACGACGTACTATAGTCCAGAAGTCCGGTTTAGGAAGACATTTGTTTGCATTAAAATCGCCCAATTTCTTGAAAACGGCTCATCTGACACCAAAACTGGTTACTACTAAAAAGATAGAACGTAAGCCGTTTTAACTTTTTTGTGATAACCATTTTTGATGTCAGATGAGCCGTTTTCAAGATATTGGGCGATTTTAATGCAAACTAATGTCTTCCTAAATCGGACTTCTGGACCATAGTGCGACGTGGCGTAATGAAAAGTGGTTATTCTGGACGATTGCGGCTAAAACTTTCCAACTGTACTCCATAAGTAGTAGTCCTGGTAGGTTAAAGTATTTTAGAAAATACTTTATATTAGAGCGCCTTTGTTTTTTACATCATATACCGTTGTCATTCAAGATATACTTTTTTTTTGCTTTAGATGAACAATTTTTTAGAATTTCCTTTCAATTATTTACTACGGATTCTGTATTCTGTTTTTTTGAAAATATTTGCCGAAAAGAACATGGTTTAAAATAAAGTAATGAAAAATAAAAAAAAAACCACAACTCTCTCTCCCCCCTCTCTCTCTCTCTCTCTCTCTCTCTCTCTCTCTCTCTCTCTCTCTCTTTCTCTCTCTGCCTCTCTCTGTCTATCTCTCTCACTCTCTCACTCACTTACACACACACACTCTCTGGTAGAAAATACCGTTTTTAACTTACAGTTTCTTGATTCTCTGAAAATGTGTTTGGTGTCGCTGATTCGAATAAATCGTTATTCCAGTGTTGTCTCTGGATGTTGTCTTCGGTAGTTGGAGATTTTTGTAGCCATCGCTCATAATTATCCAGCAGAAACTCCAGTGTCTCGTCTCCACTATCTATGAGCGGTCTTTCGGGCGAGCTGTTATTTGTAGGCCCGTCCATCTTTGACGCAGGACTAGAAAGGAATGCCGGGAATGAGATTTGTTGAGATTATCCCCCTTCTCCAAACTGCCTACACCACCGGCATATCCTCCTTTCCCTCTCCCTCTATTAAACGACCTAATAATCATCTTCTTCTTGATCGTCCGATGGCAGACGAGTTTTGCAATCGGGCGACAAGGTGAGACCGGGTTATGATCGTCCGATGGCAGACGAGTTTTGCAATCGGGCGACAAGGTGAGACCGGGTTATATTCGGCGGTTATATCCGACTTTTCACCAATGGGTCTGTTGCAAACTTTTGCTACAACGATTAAGAGTATTTAATCTAATGTAAAATCACCTGAAAAGTCCACTGGTGGCACCAGAAAGTCATAAAATGCAGTATGAAACTCACGAGAGACGTTTAATGAAATCCAAGATGGCGGTAAAATATCGAACAACCTGTATGCATGCACCACGAACATCCAAGGATAGCCAACCTCACAATATCGATCACACCCAATCACAACGTAAATAAACACATAACCTCTGAAGCTGTGAGGTTGTCAACGTTGGCAATCCTTGGATGTTAAAGGTGCATGCATACAGATTGCTCGATATTTTACCGCCATCTTGGATTTCATTAAATGTCTCTTGTGAGTTTATTATCGCATTTCATGACTTTCTGATGCCACCAATGGACTTTTCGGGCGATTTTACATACGATGAAACACTCTTTATCACTGTAGCAAAAGTTTGCAACAGA
Source organism: Trialeurodes vaporariorum (assembly GCA_011764245.1). NCBI lineage: Eukaryota > Metazoa > Arthropoda > Insecta > Hemiptera > Aleyrodidae > Trialeurodes > Trialeurodes vaporariorum. The sequence goes on along the minus strand of VMOF01000369.1, from coordinate 4,955,082 downwards.
CCCATTGGTGGCTATCGTTGCTCAGCGCCAGAACGGTATGCTTATTTACGTTAAGATTGACGCATTCTTGCTTCTGCCTCAGTTGGCGCAGTTGATCAGTGTTCGCTAATGGAACATGCGGTCCCGGGTTCGATCCCTGCCTGTGGTAAAAACTATTATCTTTTTTTCCCAAATTAAATCACTTTTTAAATGACTGAATATACATTTCTAGGAGCATATCTAGATATAATTCCGTAGTTATTAACGTTACGCACTTTTATCAATTAATTATGATTTAATTAGATTCAAGCACCTCTAAAGGGCTACCTTCGGCTATAAATATCAAGAAAATAACGGCGGAAACGTAATAAATACCAATTTAATGAGTCTAATAGTGAAAATAACAGAATTTATCATCAATTTTGTGTCTCCTACTAACCAATACTCCTGTGAGGCTAGGTTAGATAAGTAGATATAACGCAAGGTTTAGAATCGCCGAGGATTCCACCGATTGAGAAAAAAAGATTACAGTTTAGTTGGAGTGTTGAGTGCGTGACTGCAATGGACCAATGTACGAAATTATAAGAAAGCTGAAAGTAGAAATCGTACTGTATTATTTAGATAATAGTTTTTTATTTGTTCAATTAAGACAATTAAAAAGTAACTAATATTACCGTACAAGTGTTTACTATTGTTTTGTTCATATTTCACCTCTTAAAATATTTCTGTGCGAAGAGCACTAGCGGTGGGGCACGCTTCAGATAAGACTCCGCACAGTGGACGTAGTTCAGGAGTGAGAGGTGCCCACGCTCGTTGGTGTTCGTCGCGGCGCTGCGTACCAAGGTCCATATATTAACAGGTCTGGCCAGTAACGCTAGTGTGCCGCGGCGAAATTCTGAACTTCTTGGTGGAGAAGAAATGCCCTCAGTTTGTGACGTAGGTTTAGTCCAGTTCTGACTGACCAAAACATAAACAAACCGCTACCCCTGTCATGGCGGTGCAAATCTCAGAATTCTCAAACAAACCAAGACGTTAGTGCCGATACTTTTCGTCTATTTAATCTCATGAAATCTCCATGAAAATTTGTTTTATTGAAAAATTAAAGAGTGTTTAGGACTGGAATAAGTTTTTGCGTTGCTATGAATTAATATTTTTCGCCTTCGTGGCGGAGCAGGAAACCTAACGTGCGATTCTACGTGTTCTGTGCTTAGTTTCTCTTTGGATTTAACGTTTAGTGCGTTTATTTTTTGGAAAACTTTATTTTTCTCGACCAATCTAGAAATAGGACGGTCTTAACTTCAATTTCTGATGGAAGTTCGTGACTTAATTTGAAGTTTTCGAGGAATTACGAGCCCCTTATTCACATGATTTGTCAAGTAAGTAAACAAATTTATTCTTTGTTTTAGTTTCTCATCAACCCCTTCAGTATCCAGCCAGAATATTATTTATTAAGCAAGGCTGACAATTAAAGCTCATGGTACAGGTCGCTTCCGTTTCGTTAGCGTCTCCCAGTTTACAGTGAGTACATAGTTGTTGCATTGTCGTTCAGTCAGACTCTGCAAGCTTAGGAATGATGCTTCTAGACTTAGGCGTTTTTTTATTTATGCTTCTAACATTCTAAAACTATTTGCACTATTCCAAGTATTCTGGACGCATATAAAATTTACTGGAGATGGTTCAATGCATCTGTTTTTACTAGGCTATTGTGTGCAAATTTCTTAAGCCTTCACAAAGATATGTGTACTCGTCTTGAAAATTTAAGAACAGTCTTGTACATACCAATCATAAATAACATCTCATTGTGAGCGTTAGAACTGCCCTCCTATTAATTTATTTCACTAACCAATGCAATGACAGGAGGACTTAATGTAGTTTTGCGGAACCCTTTCTCAAATGTTACGCAGTAAATGGTCTTATTGACATTAAGACCAGGATGTGTATTTTTTTTTTTTTTTCTTAACAGAGGTTGACAGATAAGCCACGAAGTATTTGCCTGATTTATCCCTCATTATCAATGTGATTCTAGCAAAGAGGCAAGTGCTTTCTAATAATTCAGGAGTCACTATTTTAGTTTGTGTATTATCTTTATGATGTAAAACAGTGCTTTCTCAGAAGGTTTTGGTTGGCATGCTTTCACCATTAAGCGAACTCCATCAAAATGAAATTGAGATCGACTTGCTGAATTAACTCTCGCATTCAGCTAAGTGGGTATGAGTTATGCCCCGCTTGCTTTTGAAACCTAAAAGTTTCAGAATAGACTCTTGTATAGACCAGTTTCTTTGTCCACCGATCCATTCAAGCAATCAAATTTTCTTGATAGATTCTGTTTCTCTCACTTTGACCGAACGGCGGTAGATTCAAAGATATTATCACTGCACAGATACGCCGATGTTTATTGAAAATGGGCTCCGTTTTCAGGGGCAGATGCAACCTGGTAGCTTCTCTGTACAAACATGAACATAAATATACAGATATACTTTTACACTGTGTTTATGTTTGTATAGAGAAGCTACCAGGTCACATCAACTTAGAATTGAAGGGGCATTATGTACCCCAACGGAGGCCCATGTTTCTTGCCCTAAGTGTGCCACATTAGCGTATCTGTATAGTGATAATATTTTCGGGTAGATTCGATCATCAGTCGTCCATGAAACCACCAAACTCAAGAGACTGACCAACTGATGCAACAGGCTTTCTCTTTTTTCTTTCATGCATGTTTAGAGACCTCTTCCATCAAAATTGCATTCCAGAGAAACGAAATGTTCATTCGAAATCCTATCTGCATCAAAAAATCTCAATAGAGTGATTGAGCAGTGATTGGTTAACAAAGAATTGTATCTTTTCTTCCAAGAGTTGGTAGATTGAGGAATGCTGAATATCTAGGCTTCAGAGCCAACTTATGGTATGACTATTTTTTCTGTTCATTCATTTGATGGCAATTTTGATGAGTCTACTCATGGCTATGTTGCACCATGAAAAATTGTGCGGAGATGTCTTAAACCTCAAAATATAACAAAACGGTGAACAATAGAAGTAGCTGTGTTACTTACCTGAAAGCAATTTGTTGTGTCTCCTGTAAAGTTATAAAATTGAACTTATGACAGTTTGGCTCGGTACCCGAAATATACAGTCTTTACAACGTATCACAGTTTAAGATTAAACTAGGTTTTTCTAATGTCTTGCACCTTCATTTAAAAACTTTTTTTTTTTTTTTTTTTTTTTTTTTTTTTTACTTCCAGGATTTCCCGTAGAATTATCATCAGTCAAGTAGTGATTTGCAGTGCCTATCATGAATATTACATTCATAATATATGTTGTGCAATTACTGCAGGTCTACCAAATCTACCAAGTATTTTGAAGAGACTCGCTGCTTCTTTGGGGTAAGAATGTCTGAACTTGTGTTGTAGTCAATTGCTTCCCTATTTTCATATATTTCTTGCTCTATGTAAGAAGAAAAGTAACAAATAATCACCCTGAGTGTCTCCTTTGGCAGTAAAGATACTGCTTGATCATGATCTCTTCATTTTTTTCTTTTTTCTTCTTTTTCGGCTCTTAATAAAAAATCGATACAGCCATTTTCTTGTTTAAGTTAGAAAAAGTGAAAAAGTTGAAAAACTTAAACAAAATGAAGATTATCATTACTGATAGAAATTTGCAATAGTGCATCTAATCAGATATTGATGATTTAATAAATGTTGGAATTAAAAATTTATGCTGCTTTGTAAAATTGTTGAGAAGCAGTAAGGTTTTGCTGTATCTCATTTATTTGAAAGTTTTTATTAATTCTATTTTTTTTGTATTTCGTGATTGAGCCAATCATTTCAAAGGTAAGTAGACATTTTCAAATGGAGAATGGAAAAAACAAAAAAACGCATTCCAGCTTAAATAATAAATGCTAGTCCTTGAGACTGCATGCCAAATTTTTATTTGAATTACTTTTTGTTATATTTTTAAATTAAAAGACATGGCATATTGTCAAATATCACAGAAATGGACTTTTCTCAAGAACTGATAATGAGAAAGTAAAAGAAACAACATTTAACTTCAAAGTACAATAAAACGGAGAAAGAAAATTCAAAACAAAATTTTTCTTATCTAATATCACATATAAGAAACAGAACAAAAAACAACCAATAAATTGAAGCCTTAATATTGCGCTACATTTGGGTCAAAACCAGAATTTTGATTTACTAAATCTTGCTTACAGGAACATTCAATTTGTAAAACAAGAAGAAGTTTAAGTGTTTCTTACTGAAAGTTGCCGTTCGTCACACTGATCGATTACAATACTGACCCAAGAAGAGCTTCCATAAGCAACAAGAAATAAGCTCACAAAAACCATAAGTTTTGCAACTTCTGAAAATATTGGAACTCAAAAATGAATGGAAGAAAATTGAAAAACTTAACAAAAGAATCACTTCTTTCAAATAAAGTAAGTAATAAAGTTATATAACATTTCTGCATGATTTAAATGACTTTTATGAGGAACATTTTAAGATTACAATTTAGATATTGATAGATGCTAGGTGTCAAATGAATAGTCCATAATTCATTTTTTAATATCATTTTTAGAGTCATATTGCCATCAGTGAGAATTACTGAAAAATACATTTTCAAGTGAATTTAAAAATGCTGGTTACTTCAAAATCTGCGTACAATGCCTCCATCATTTCTCGCCATTGCAAAAATGTATTTTGTGGCTAAATTACTGGTATTAAGTTTATAAAGCTGTATTTATCATGGAAATCAATAAAACGTGTTACAAAATTCTGTTCCTAAGTGTACACCTGATTGTACACTGACTGTAGCACCTACAACAGCTTTTCGTTTGGCAAGCTCAAAGTCCTTATTTTTGCTGTCAGACATGCACCGTCTGATAATCCTCCTTGATTCTTAAATGATGGATTATCGGTTGATATTACGTCAAGAGCATCTTTGATAACCATGTTTTAATGAGAAAGTTGCTGGTTTCCTCTCCGAATCATGATCTTGTGTAGTTTTTACTCTTTTATGCTATGAAAATATGGAATGGGCATTTTCTCCTACTAATGTTACCGTTGTCTGTTTTTGTCCAAGTCTTCATCAACTTATTTTCAGCAATTTAGTCACTAAATATATTTGTGCTTGTAACAGACCTATTGTTTGGACTTATTAAGGTCCAACTGATTATAACTGATTACAAAGTTGCACACTGGTTGTTTGAGAAAATACAAACTACAAATCTTGAGAGATTATGGAAAGTTCAGAGCAATCTTAATTTAAGAAAGATTCAATTTTAAAATTCTTGTAAACTGTACTTGGAATGTCAAAGTTAAACAGTGCTCAGTTTTTGAGTAGCAATAAAAGTTGTTGTTTGAAAATGAAGGGATGGAAATTAAAGTTTTGTGTGTTTATATGTTAATAAAACATTTTTAAGGGATAATTTTCCTTACCCTACTGATGACGAAGCTCTTTTATGTAATTTTAATTCAGTAGGTTAGAGCCAAACTATCGTAACTGCATTTTTGCCATTTGGAGATATTAGAGGAAAACCGCACGGTGTTCCCATTGCTCGCAATGTAATTCACAGTTTTTGGAACTTTGTATCTCGTTTTTGGCATTAGATATGGCTACCAATTCTTTTGCAAACATAGAACCCTTTTTGGGGATGCCAAAAGTGCAAATAACTAGATTTTCCCAAATTATTAGTCACGATAATTTCGCTCTAACCTACTGAATTGTGATCTTTTTTTTTCTTACAAAATTATATAATTCTTTCCTTTAAAAATTTAAACATTTTCAGCAAAAGAAACTTTTTGTAAATTCACCGTCAGAACGTGGAAAATGTGAGTTGACTGTTCTGACAGCTTATGTTGATTAGACCTGAAAGTACTTCAACCTGCATCATTGAGTTGGAAATTGATAATGAGTCCAAATTTTATGTTTATCCTATTCTTAATTAATAGAAAATTTTTAAACTTTCCTTTGGCCTTTCCAATAAAACTAAACCATGTACCAAAAAATCCATTAAACTTTAGAAACTTGAAACAATTACAGAGCCAAAAAAAAGAAACAACTTCTGCAAACTCTCAGAATAGTTAGCTCCACTTTTTTGAACTCTACAAGACGAGTCTAAAAAAACAAATTGAGGAACATGTTTAGAAAAGTCGGTTACAAAAATGAAAAGAAAATGTATATAATTAGGTGAATTTGAAATTCACTATCAAATTATTGACAAGATTGGCTTGGAGCATAATGAGCTCTGACAACTGATGAGCATTTTTCAACTATTTATTCAACCATGTAGGCAAAAAGGGGAATAATAAATTGTGAGTCAAAATTTTTATTAAGAGACAAGTAAAAACATTAAGAAACTCAAACTCACTTTTAAAATTTATGAACCGAACAATTGTTTCGGAGACGACACATCAGCAGTAAGTTTTGACTGATGATGACCAATGAGTTTCAGTCGTAACTCATCGCTGATGATGGGGACATGTAGTCTCTGAAACAGTTGTTAGGTTTTTAAATTTCAAAAGGGAGTTTGAGTTTGTTAATTTTTCGACTTCTCTGTTATTAAAGATTTATTCAAATATTTGTTTCTAATCTTGTCGTATGTGCCAAATCAAAAGTAATTCGAAGACTGAATTTAGCCTGTTTAAATAAAACTCATTCAATAGCAAAACCATCAGCGGAGTTTGATTATTTCCTTCTTTGTCGGTGGTCCGCTTTCTTCACCTCTCTCTTCCTCTTTTTTACGATCATCTATTTTCCTTTTCTTTGGTTTTCTATTTTCCTTGTTGTCTTCGTTTTGAGTGGTATTTTTGTCCCAGCCTTTGTTGAGTCTGCTTAATTTATTCTTCTTTTTCTTCATTTCTTGCTCTTCTACCTCTTTCTTTTTTGGCTTGGTCTTATTCCAGTTTCTTAGTCTGATGAAAGTTCTCGTTCTAATGTAACACAGTAGAACCTTATCTGTCACTTTAAGTTCACTTCCCATTCTTATTTTAACTCTTTCCAGAACATTTTTGAAAATGTTTTTCTCTCGACTAAGACTGGTCGGTCCATGATATTTTAGAAATTCCTCATCTGTAATCTTTATTGCGTATTCTAGTTCTTTTGTGGCACGCTTCAGGTATCCTTTAGATCTTGTGGCAATCCAATCGGATGTTTTATCTGTGTCAGCATACGATCCCAACTCTGGGTGTACTTTTTTGAATCGATAAGCAACATATCCAGCCAAATTTTTTCTGGCTTCATCGTAATATTCATTAGAAACGGTTTCTAAGTCATTATCATCGATTGCTGGCTCATTGTAAATGTCTGTGAAAAGTGAATCAGGCTCCAAAAGCTCTTCATCTGCCAAGTCTGTGAGTATATCCTCTGTCAAAGGAACACCATCTATGATTGCATTCATAAGTTGCTCTGTCAGAGGAATTTTCTTTATCGGGGTTGGATCAGGCATTGCGACCAGCGCAGTCTTGTTCATTTGGTCTGCTTGTGTGTTTAAATTGGTGCTAAAAAGGTCGGTCGAGTTTTTACCTAATATGTACCACCGTAAGCGCCACTTAAAACTAAGAGGGTCAGGTGCATCATTCCCTCGTCCCATAGCTCGTATGTAAGAAAAAAAATTTTCTACATTGTCCTGATTCAGTCTTTTGGTCATTAAGTATTGTACATTGCTATATTGCCCTTTCAACTGGCGGAAAAGCCCTTTGAGAGCATTATTTGAGATAATGATACCTTCTTGAAAGGGCAATATAGCACTATCTTTGTGGTCCAATCTAGGCGTGATAATTCGTAAATGAGTCATCATTTCTGTCATTTCATTTAGGATATTATCTTGCTCTTCAGCACCGTTGTAAGATTCGAATCTATCCGTGGTGTTGAAGAGGTCAAACCAGTTGTTGCATAGGTATAAAAAATTTTCTAAAGCCTTATAAGATTCTTCCTCATCTAGGAGGCCTCTGCTGCCAAAATACTCCACTACTGCTCCATTAGTATGTGAGAGTAATTTGGCAGCTTTCCCTACATTTTGTCTTTTTATATTATCCACTAGGAATAAATCATCTTCCAGTTTTGGTGACATTCGGAGATCTCCATTTTCTGGGTTGGTCAAAATCCGTTTGATTATCAGTAGTTGCCTCTTTGAAATAGTTTGGCCATTTAATCTGTAGCCAGTATCGATAAAATGGTTCCGGATGCACTTCAGAAGGTGGGGTGGGTCGTGGAAGAAAAATACATTTTCTTTTGGACTCTCCGGAAGACTGAAGAAAGGTCTGTTTCTTGAGACTCCCAGATCTTTCCTGAGTCTTCTGTTCTCTGGCCCCATGTCACATGTGGTGGCCACTACTCTAAACCCAATGTTGGAAATTCGGCGGATCAGATTAAAAAGTATCTCCTCTGTCATTCTTGTATCATACTGATAAAACACTATTTGCCGCCACCCATTGAATAGGCCTCTTGCTATCACTGTTTGCACTTTGGTGTGCGGCCCCAAAACTTTCTCATCCGCTTTGTCAATACATATTTCGGGACTAATACTCATTTCATCAAAAGCCAGGATACAAGATTTGTCCCGATCCCCCAGAGAATTGCCCTTTAACTGCATCATTTCTAATATCCCTGACAGTATCCCCTCAGAAAGGTCTAACCTCTCCTTAGCCCATCTCCGAAGTGTTCTTAGTGAAGGCAGAGGAAGTCCCATTGTGTTGCGCATAAAGTCATATGTCTTCGAACCTGTTGCTCTCAATGAAATGGCTGAAGCAATGTCATCCTTGGACCAATGAATTTGCTGATTAGGATTCGAACTAGTCATTTTTCGAACTACACCTTCAGAGAAGTGTCTTTTCAAGATGTCGATACATTTATTCTTCTCCTTCTCCAAATCTTGTTTCAGCTGATTATTTTCGCTTTTCAATCGCGTCACTTCAACTATCAAATCAGCATTCGGCTTACTTCGTAACAGCTTTTCCTCCTCCAAGTTCTGCCTCAACTGAATATTTTCATTTCTTAGGCGACTGATCTCTTCGATTAGCTGTGCGTTGTCTTTGATTTCAATTTGCTCTTCCTGTTCTGTGTCACTAATCTGGATGTTTTCATCTTCGTATATACATGGCATTGCTTCTTCAGACTCATCCACGGAGTCTTTATTCTGCTCAAGTGCGGAGTCATTGCCTCCATAGTTTTGATCTTCCTCGGTATCTCTGTTTGGAGCTGTTGAGTCCTTCACTTCGTTGTTTTTATTAGAATTTTCTCTAAACCTAACAAAAAAAGGGTGAAAAACTGATTTAATTTTAAGATTTAAGATTTTGATCAGCCTAGAAACATACTTTAGTTCATGTTTTTAAAATATTTTGCATTAAAAGTTGGCTGCTGAATTATAAGTGTTTTCTTTGCTGAATTATGTGTGTTTTCTTTTTTTTGCAGCAGCAGCAGCTTCCCCTCAATATGATGAAGAACGCCGCAACTTTGTAACTCAAGTAGGAAAAAAAGTTAGAGGGGGTAGGGTGGGCGTTACTTTTGAAAAACCCAGTATGTGTATAAAAATAATAATAATCAAAAGAAAAAAATCCTAAAATTTGCCATCCTGGGCAAGTGCCTAGCCCCCCCCCCCCATCCTCTAAATACGGCCCTGTGTAGAACTATTATTAGTAGAATTATTTTCATTCATATAGTGATGTATATTAAAATCCAATTTCAATATTAAGTGCTTTTTAAAAGTTTCGGGTCATTATTGCCTTGTTATCTTATCCCTGTTGATTATTTCCCACTTATATGTTTTACTTTCAATTTTAAGATCGTAACATTTTTCATTCTGTGTGAAATCAAAGAATACTCTGGACATGTACAAAGCTTAGAATTACAAAACTACCAAAAAATTTTGTCTACATTATTAAATCATTTCAGAAGGGAGGATGACTATCAGTTCCCCTAAAAATATTGAAAATATCAAAGAACTATTGGTCCTTTTTAAATAAAAATTTTCAAACGTTCACCTGATAACCTTCCCAAACATTTTTACCTCACTTTTTTTTTAAAAAAACTTTCTCTCCCTCTTCAAATTTCTTGACACGCCTCAGAGAATAGGGAGAAGAATTTGTAAATACCTACTAGCTAGGTCACTCTAAGCAGCATTTACCTATAACATTTAGGTGGGGAGATGTAGGAATCCATATTTTTGCCATTGAATGCAGAAGTGATACTGTTTCAACCTCTGGTACAACTTACTAAATTCAGTTAAGGCTAAGGCTCAAGAGGTCTCTTATTGTACTTTGTTTGGTAAAAAATATGAAAATTAAGTAATCCCTTGAGTCCTTTTGTATACAGAGTTGCGACAAAGGGGTAGCCAACCTCCAATTGGGTGATGCAGTTTTAGACTCAACAGTGGCGGCCATTGGAGGTAAAATTGCACTCTCTTTGTAATCACCGAGGTAAATCCATTATTAGTTACAAAAATCGCGTCAATCACATCTAAAAATAAATCTAAATATCCAAAATAATCCATGTTTATGTAAAAAGACAAGAAATAAAAACAGTCAATGATTCTTAAGAGCTCGCAGTCTACCGTTTTATAATCTTTGCTCCCTCCTCCACTCCGCCTGATACAAATTCGCTCCAGCAGTGGTGTCCATGGATTTTCTTGTTGCAACTCTGTATATAAAGAAACTCCAGTACTCCCTAGATTTTCCTTGAATTACCGCACTCTTACAAGAGAATACGTTGTCCCTAATGCACAGTCAACAGCTGAAAATGCAATTTCCCCAAAACCAATATTTTTGTGTCTGACCATTGCTGCATCTGCTAGCTGATTTTAACCTGGATCCATGAATTTTGTCGAAAAAATAAGAGGGGGAAAAAAAGAAAAATCAAGTGCACTCCTTCTCCTTGACTGTTCTATATATCTCGCATACCTGAGGGTGTCTTACGTGTAATGGGTATACCTCTTCTCTCCCATTTTTATGGGAAAATACCTCGGTATTTTCTTTCTGCTATCTTAGTCCAGTTATTTACTGTCAAAAAACAGCACATCAATCCGTAGTATCAATACTATTGATTTAAATACAAAGTGCAGTCAAAGGAAGATAAAAGTTTTTCAAATATTATAGAAAAAAAAATATAGCCAAACACCCTAAAAGGAATCAGCTACAAATCAAGAAAGGGTGTTTGCCTCTACTGATGCAATGGTGAACTTTCGAGGCCCTAATGCCATTGAATAAGAATAATAACTGTAAAAAAGTTTCTAAAACCTTTTCAGAATTTAAAAAAAAAAAAAGACAAATTCCTAGCAGCTTCCTAAAATTTGTGTCCTTCCTATTCTATGCCGCCCTCCATACCATTCATAAATTTAATCTTGAATCTTCTACGTGACCACTTTCGGTTTGTTCACGGCCCCCATTTACTGACTTCTCTTAGTTTTCTCACTTTTTTCATGAAGAACTCACTTTTACACATTTTTTTCTGAAAACTCACTTATCTCACTTTTTTCCTTGAAAAATCACTCATTTAACTCACTTTTTTGACATGATGATTGAAAAAAGAGAAAAGTTCAAATTTCCGCTATTGCAAAAATTGTAAATTTGGATAAATCCTGATTTTTTGCCTTCTGAGAAAATTCGTCATTTTCCAAACGAATATAGATTTAAATCATAAAACTTAACGGATTCTGATAAGAAATTTAGTGTTCTACAAATTTGCTCCTTTTCATGTTTACCTAGAATATCAACGGTATCCATTGAATAGTTGAAAAACGGATGAAAGTCTGGATCTTGACCCCCCTGCCCCCTTTTTTCAAGATGGCAACTGTAACGGCATTGGGATTTTGTGAGATTTTAACAGGCTTGTTTAGGAGGTCTATACGAACAACTTGCCACAGAAAAACTTTCATTACTAATTTTTTCCACCTGAGCCCCTTTTTTCAGCTATGATGACTGGTCTACCTGTGACCGTTCCACATTTGGTCCATCATGGATGCTAAAGGTCTGTTGCAGGTGAAATTTCAGGGGCATTTTCGAAATGACAAGGAAAATCGATATTTTCAAGATTAAGTTGGGTCCCCAATTTCATGAGGGACTCTCGGGTACCTACTTCATTTACCGAATAACGCTTCTGTGGCCGTTCCACATTTGGTCCATTGTGGACGCAAAAGGTCCGTTTTAGGTTGAATTTTAGGGAAATTTTTTTATGACAAAGAAAATTCATATTTTCTCATGTAGGTGCATGCGCCTGCCCATTCAACCTAATCAAAAAATTTTAACAAGGTTTGTTGTTTTTGCAGTGAGCTTACCCTCCGTTACTACACGTTCTTCCGTAAATGCGCTTGAAGAACAAGACTCATGAGTGCATCACAACGTAATCTTTTTTTGCATGCATAAAATTAAGCCATGCTTGTTTTTCTCTCTTTAAAACGCTGATAATTTTTGCTGAAGAGAAATCTTTTTGTTTCTCCGTCAGTCTAGAAAAACTTTGTGTGATTTTACCCGTATTTTAATGCATTTATGCGCCTTGGACTCCAACCCTATATTTGTGGGCATTGATTTTTAACTCTAACAGGCCTCATCAAGCTCAATTTGTTTGTAATCAATGTAAAACGAAGGTCAATGATTACATAATGAATTCTGTTGTTGTGTTGTAAAATAAAAATTATCTTTATCAGTTGCTGAATAAATCTGTTAAAACCTCAGTGGCAAGAGACATCAAAGGAAATTTTCTATAAGACTAATAGGAGAATGGCAAAAAGGATAATCATGGCATGATTTCACCCAAAATTTCAATTTTTGCACTCAAAAAGCGGCTGTTTTTTCACTCACTTTTGTCATTTTTTTTTCCAAATTTGACTCACTTTTAAACAAAAAAAAAACAAACCAAAAAAACTCTTTTCTCACCTCTAAATTGGGCCCACACTGGTAGGAGCCCTGCTTTGTTTTATTGTAAGTTTTCATCAGAAAGGAAGGAAAAGAAAGAAGAATTGACTTACTTCTCAAGGCTTCATAGCTTGGACCTCTATGATATGAATCTCTCAAATCCTATCTCTCTCTTTGAAACAAAACAGAAATAATCTTATTCACTCATATCTTAGTTCAAAATCTTCTCAAACACAAAAAATTGTGGAGTTCCTTGGATCCAATTTCATTAGCGTCTCACTAGCTGTAGCTCTTCAATTTTACCCTACAAATTCATGGGGAGATAGGGGTCATCATAAAATTTGAGATTATATTTCAAGGATAAAAAGATACTTTGGAAAAGGAAACTAGATTTGAACTTACAATTGGTATTCTTCGATACATTGCGCAACTATCTTTCTTCTTTCTGCAATTTCTACTTCTTTATCGCTCTCTGAAGGCGGGTTTGGAGGGTTTGGTGGGTTTGGTACTTTTAGGGTAGGGACTGCATCTTCTGTAAGATTTCGCTCTGTTCTTGGAGTGAGGTGAAGAAGTTGGTTTGCCAAGCTCCTTCTTTGGTACTTTTCCTCAAAATGTTCTGAACATATTGCAGCTAAAAAACGCATAATTATCAAGAGATTAAATTCTAGTCAAATTGGTCTTTTTAAAGGCCAATTCTCCATCCCTGGGGTTAAAAATAGAGAAATGTGTTTAAGTCTCTGTTTTTTAGGACTGTAACGTGGTAAAATTTTCTGGCATCAAGTTCTGAACTTCAATATTTCAATATATTTTTTTTTTTTTTCCTACCTGCCAAATTTTGGTTTTATTTCAAGCCTAAAAAGAAAATCAATCCAATTTATATGAGTCACGCAAGTATCATTAGAAGAATAGCAATCAAATTTTTTAACTGCAAAAGATTGTTGTTGAAAACTGTTGAAAGCATAACAGTTAAAAAAAAAACAAGAATATGTCTATTTGGCTGCCCAGAAACTTAATTTCAGATTGTGGCCAAATACTAAATGGATCTCAGCAAGAGCAATATTTAAAGGTACCTAATGAAAAATAAATACTATTTTTAAGTACCATTTTTCAACACACTTAAAAACACTCTTGAATGCAAAAATTCAAAAGCTCTAAGATGGATTTTTCAAAAGTTGCAACCAAAAGAAACTGAAGCCATTCTTTACTTTTTCCATTTCCTCAAATCATCACATGACTCTAAGTTTCCTTATCTTTAATCTCTTCTTATCTTGGTTCCTAGATTGATATGAATTAAAGTTTTGGTCTGAAAAGTACCTATGTATGTCAAAAAATGGTAAAAAAAAAATATTTCAAAGATATCTTTGAAAAAATCACCCCTGAAAATGGAAGATTGAAGTTGCAGTCACAATTCATGGATTTAACGAGCGAATCGCACCCTTCAAAACCTTTTAGCAGCATGGTAAGGGTTGCTAGGGAAGTTATAAAAGGTAAAACATATTATACTGTTATAGTAGGATGCGTGTTCCAAATTGTATGGAAATTCTCCAAAGCTTTTTTCAGTTACCCCAGTTTTTCGCCATTTTTACTCATTTTTCCCATAAGATTCAATGGGCACCCTTTATGCCCTATAAATCCCTCAAAAATGAAAATTTTCAAAGACTCAAAAAGGTTGAAACTAAAATTCTGTATATTTTTCCTATGTGTTGCACCGGACTCTGAGTGGTATTGTCACGGGATTTAGGTAAATATATATGCAAGTAAGTATAGATTTGTTTTCAAAGTACTTTCATAACATTAAGTATACTACACATTATTTTTTTATTTATTTATTTTTTTAATTTGCAAAAAATAATGAAAGTATGGTTTCGAATTCTTTAAAGAGACTGCTAAAGTAATCTCTGGTTCTGGAAATTCAATCAATGAAACTTAACAGTGCATAAAAATTGGAGCTGAAAATCGGTAAGTATGAAATCCTTGCCTGCTGTATTTTGTCATAGTCAGCTAAGCACCAATCGTGAGAGAAATGGACATTTCTTAGTAAATAGGCATCTAGTCTGACCACACAGTTAAGCATCAAGCTCCCCTAACATATATTCTTACCATCCAATGCAAAATTGTTACACCTCGAGCAAACAAGTTTGCAGTCAGTGAGCGCTGATTGGCTTCAAACCACTGCAAAGATGTGCGACGGGCAGAACTCTACAACAAACTTGGATCACGGGATGAGCTAGAACCAATCAACAGCCACTTACTACAAACCTCGTCTGCTCTGGGCATTCTTCACCAAGTCTGAATAAAACAGTTCTGAAAATGTGACGGTACTTATTATTCTACGATAAGTGTCATTCAAAAATCTTCTTTTTCTTTGTCCATTGAAAACTGCAAGGAAGAAAAGAACAAGGAGGGTGGGATGACCCTGAGATTGTTCATTTTCTACTTTCATATGTCCTAATGCACATGAAGGGATCAGAGGGAAGATTCTCAAATGACACGTCCATAGAGAGTTTTGCATATTAAATTAGTAGAACTCTAGAAACCTATCTAAATACTTTCATTCAACTTGAACATAGGTTCCTGACTGAGTATAGAAAGACTATAGTTACGGAAAAGAAGCTGTTTTCCTCTGCTATCTATTGTATTTACATAATGACCAACGTCTATGTCCATAATCTTTGGCAAAAACCAGTTTTATAGTTACTTAATAATTCAAGTACACGGTCCAGCCATAAATACTGACAATCGCTATTTTACCAATAGTGGCTAACTGCTGGATTTCTGGAAATAATATACAGTAGATATGGCACTGAGCACCCCCGTAAGTATATCCTGAAACTAGATGGAAAATGCTACAAAACCAAACTTAATCTAAATGTACAAGAGCGACTCTTATGACTTGTAAGTAAAGTGCAACCTGATGTGTGCCCAGGAAGCTTCTCAAATTTTCACAAACTTGGGAACTGTGGCCTCCTTTCTTACACTTTAAGCATTATTTCGAAAATACTTTGAACTAACTATAAGAACATCATAACACTTCTGTGTTTTTACTGGTTTCAGTTGCTTACATATCATTTGTTTGATGGTATACCCGTTTGATCACTCAGAAAAAATACTCTTCATACATGCTATAATAAGACCACGTAGAACCTAAATTCATTAACTAAGCATTAGAATTTCCTCACCTCCTTTTAAATTAATAGGTTTATCACACGCCTTTATCCACATTTCCTTGTATAAAGGATCGCGCGGAAACGAATGAAACTTTATTGAACTATCAAGGCCCTTTTTACCTCGAAAGTTTGAGCACGTTCTTATGGAACAATATAATGGCATGATAAATCAACAAAAGAAAATTAACTTGTCAATCAATTAATACATCTACTGAGTAGACGCTTTCAAATAAAATAACGATAATGTTAACTAATAAATATATTAATTAATAATGCGTCAAGCGTCAACTAAAGTGACACTTTCAAAAAATAAGTATACCGTATATACAAATAAACCGGAAACGGAAACCAAATAAATAGTGAGCGCTCTTTTGAAGCTTGCGGCTGGCGGGCTGGCACTCGCGCTTCCCGCTCCGCTCGAAAACTGGACTTAACCTACGTCACAAACTGAGGGCATTTCTTCTCCACCAAGAAGTTCAGAATTTCGCCGCGGCACACTAGCGTTACTGGCCAGACCTGGTAATATATGGACCTTGCTGCGTACGAGGTATTTGATGCCTCTGGAGAAGCTAACATCTCCGTCGAGTATTTTCCGAAAATCGGTCGTAGAGAGGGGAAAGCAGGTACCCGTCGCTTGTACTCTGTCCAGTATGTACATGCAGAGACACTCTTTGGAGTAGATCTCGGCGGAGTTCTTCAGCCTGATGAAGATAGATATGCAATCGAGGTGGAAGATCTCCATCATATCGGCGACGCTGCAAGTAAGAAAAACCAGGTTGTACTTGACACCCGTAAAGGTGTATTTTTCGTACACCTGGTTTATCTTTCCTTCCATGTCGCCGCTGTACCCATCATCGTCCACGTCTTCCGCCTTTAGCCCCTCTCTGAACAGTCTGACCCACCTGCGCTGAACTAGAAGCTCGGCCTGCGGTTTGGACACTCTCTTGTAAAAAACGAATGTATCAATATCGCCGAACTCTTCGAACCGATTCACGAGCCACGCTGCGCAACCGCCAGCCAGGTAAGCCCTATTAAGACACGAGATAGCGGCCATGTCGGTTGCGATGTCACGCAAATCGCCCTGGATTTAGGAAAGTCTATTCCGGAATCGGTGATGTTTATTGAATTTTACCTCGCACCGGTATTTTTGAATGTAATCCACCGATTTCGCGTATTGAGACTTGAATTCCATTGTACGGAATTACAACGCAGAGAAAAAATACGCGCCGACTGTCGAATCGAATCTATAACGTACTGAGAACAGAGATAGAATGCAAACTTGGTTAACTATGGAAGAGACTCCAACCGTGTGAGAAAAAGGAGAAAAGATACAGCTGCGAGGTATGTTTCGACATGCAGACGCAGTTAAACCTCGTCAACTGTTGAAGCATAGATGAATTGAACATTCATTAAATATGCACGAAACGGCAGCCCTGTGCGGTATGCTTAAAACATCTGTTCATTAAAACGCGATCCAAGTGCGCTCACTCATTGTTCAAGGTTTCAAGGAAAACTTTCCACACTCTCGGGAAAACCGTTCAACTCTCCTTCTACCTACCTTTTTTTCTACCTTTTCAAAACAACATCTGTTCATTAACGCAAACTTTTGAACTTTAAAAAAAAAAAAATAATGTACGATGTCAATGTGAGAAGGGAAAAGAAGAAGAAAAAGAAGAAGAAGAAAAAAACGCACTTCTCCTAGTTTTCCATACCGCTGATTCTGACGTTAAAAGTCATTCTGACATTAAAATTCATTCTGTTCTTATCTCATCTCTTTGCACTCTTGAACTCGTAAGCAAAAATGAAGCGACAAGAATCAGCACAATCGTCGCGGGAGGAAGAGTGAGTAAACTTTGTTGCTTTTCGTTTGGTTTTCCCACACCATTATTTTCTTTTTCTTCCTTTTTCTTCAGAAGACTGATTTCCGTTTCGTTTTACAGTATCGTGGAAAGGACGTGGCATAATCCTTATGGGAAATGGCTTACGGTCAAACTTAATAAATGTGGCATCATTTTTTTCGTCTCGTCGTCTTGATCAAAAAGTCTCACGGGCGCAAAAAATTATCATCGCTGGTTTTCGAGATAATCGAGCTTAAAGTTTGAGCAAATCTCGATCGCCAGAGACTAATTCGCTTTAGAATCGTGCGTGCGTCCTACCTACGAAGCGGCTCACCGCCGACTGGCGATGGCTGCCGCTACTGTTGCTCACACTCCACTCGGAGTGGGAGAAAGGAGGGCGTCAACTCCGGACAGAGAGTGAGCAATAGTAGCGGCAGCCATCGCCAGTCGGCGGTGAGCCGCTTCATAGATAGGACGCACGCTCGATTCTTGAGTAAATTAGTCCCTGGCGATCGAGATTTGCTCAAACTTGAAGCTCGATTATCTCGAAAACCAGCGATGATAATTTTTTGAGCCCGTGAGACTTTTTGATCAGGACGACGAGACGAAAAAAATAATGCCACATTTATTAAGTTTGACCGTAGGCCATTTCCCATAAGGATTGTGCCACGTCCTTTGGAGCAAGATTTCTAAAGTTGGAAGTGTTGCTCCCACGGTATCTTTCTCCTCAGAAGACAGTGATGATGATGAGGTAGATGATACAGTTGCGAAAAGTGGAAGTGTTGAAAACACCTCACAGTCACCCTCTCCCACAGTCTCTCTTACCTTTCTCGAAAGGCAAGAAAGAAAAATGGTGGTACTGCAACGAAAACCCACATGCGTTGTAAAGGGTGTCTTACGGGTGTCCTCTCCACAACCACAAGCATCGCACGCAACTTCGCTTCCGTCCGCACCAGAGCGCCCTTCATCATCATCATCATCAGAGCTCCCAGAGGTCCCAACGATAGCAGAAATTCTTCTACCATGGAATCCGACTCCCGTCTCGTCAGCTGAGATCGCGATGGCGAACCACCTCTGGTGTAACGACGAGTGGGAATAGTGTGTCTTCCAACGTGAGTAAGTTGTCTGATCTTTGAGAGTGTAGAGATGTGAAGGGAAGGTTTCGGGAGCATCCCGGTAGGGGGAGCGTGCCCTTTATATATATCTACTTAGTTAAGGTTCGGTTATTGATAGATTATAATGGTTGCTCAAAAGAACCTCTAAATAAATAATCAAATAATAACTAAACTAAGTAAATACTACAGAAATTGTTTCCTCCATTATTTTCTTGTCATTAATTATGCCCTAAGGAAGACTTTCAGTGGTGTTCGAATAAAATTAAATCAACATTGAGAAAAGTGCGAAAAGTAAATAATTACCATTTCAAATCGAAATGATTTTCGCGGCATTCTGAATCAGCATATCGGTTCGACGGGCGGTTATCCCGAAAGAGCACCAGTTGGTGCAAAATCGGAGATAACCACCGAATAAAACCGGTGTCAAACCGGAAGGAAATTTTAATATTTACATATATACATTTATGCTAGCTGTTAAAAATGTGTTTACTTAAATTCTACCAAATTAATTTTTAAAAAAACCTCGTCATCCATATCTAACAAGTCGTGGTGTTTATACAATCGACATTGAAGGGCGCACTCTGTAGCCCATATCCCTCTTACCATACTTTTGTGACAACCGATTTCACCTATACATGTAATCCTATGTATTTTACCATCGCAGGAAGCGATGTGTGGTGCCGTACACTTATCATATTTATTATTATACAGGGTGTTTTTTTTATCTCCCCCCCCCTGGTTTTTTTTCTTGCTAATTGAGATAAAATGTTGCGGTTTGGATTATTCTTCATCATTTTGGCTAAATTTTTTTTTTTTTGGGTCGAAACCCCCCCCAGCCCCCCTAGGGGGGCCCCCAGGGGGGCTATCTCAAAAATTTCAAATGGCAACCCCTATCTTGTGATACATCGTTCGAAAGGACATAAAATTCTAAGACTTTTGGCGCAAATCGGAAGTTGATATCGTTTTTCGTTTTCGATATATCGAATTTCAAAGTTCGATTTGGACCCATTTTCAAAAAATCGTTACTCCACTTTGGAAAGTCGGAATTAAAAAAACTATGGGTCCAAAATACTCTAAAAAGCAAGTACTTTTCAGATAACGAAATGGTTTTGACATAAAATTTGATTTTAGAGCCCCAAATTTTTTTTAAAAATTTTGCCCCTAAAAGGGGCTATCTTGAAAATTCCCTTCCACGACCCTTATTGAATGATGCGGCGATCAAAAAAGCATAAAAAACTGAACATTTTGGCGCAATCCGGATATCGATATCGTTTTTCGTATTCGAGATATTGAATATTAAAAATTCAATTTTCGCCTATCTTCAAAATTCGATATCTCGAATACGAAAAACGATATCGATATCCGGATTGCGCCAAAATGTTCAGTTTTTTATGCTTTTTTGATCGACGCATCATTCAATAAGGGTCGTGGAAGGGAATTTTCAAGATAGCCCCTTTTAGGGGCACAATTTTTAAAAAAAATGTGGGGCTCTGAAATCAAATTTTATGTCAAAACCATTTCGTTATCTGAAAAGTACTTGCTTTTTAGAGTATTTTGGACCCATAGTTTTTTTAATTCCGACTTTCCAAAGTGGAGTAACGATTTTTTGAAAATGGGTCCAAATCGAACTTTGAAATTCGATATATCGAAAACGAAAAACGATATCAACTTCCGGTTTGCGCCAAAAGTCTTAGAATTTTATGCCTTTTCGAACGATGTATCACAAGATAGGGGTTGCTATTTGAAATTTTTGAGATAGCCCCCCTGGGGGCCCCCCTAGGGGGGCTAAGGGGGTTTCGACCCCAAAAAAAGAAAATTCAGCCAAAATGATGAAGAATAATCCAAACCGCAACATTTTATCTCAATTAGCAAGAAAAAAAACCAGGGGGGGGAGATAAAAAAAACACCCTGTATAAATTTACCTACACCACCGCCATCTCCCCCCTCCCCCTTGCCATTTCCCTCACCCTTGCCCTCCCCCATTGCCATCTACCCCTTGCCTTCTCCACCTTTCCCTCTCTCCCCCCTTGCCATCTCCCCCTCTCTCCCCCTTGCCCCCCCTTTTCCCCCTATTAATAGTCCTAGTAATAATCTTCTTCCTCGTCGTCTGATGGTAAGCATACTATGCAGGGTAGCTTATTGGTTTTTTTCCTTCTTCTTCTTCTTTCCCCCTTGTTTTTAATGATTTTTCCGTTTAGATCAATGAGTGGATATCCTTCCACCCAAGGATCATTTTCTTCCCCCCCCCTGCTCACCCCGTCTTGGCACGTAATATTTCGGCACACTTAATTCACTGAACGCGGAGCAGGTAAACTGATCCCTGAATAAAAGGATCTGTGGCGTCAGTTTTCGCGCGTGGCGTAAAGTCACACAACTGCCCTTGCCACAAATGAGGGAGTGTGCGTGGGGGCGTCCACCAGACAGGAAGGATGAGTTAAACTGTCTGGGGGATCAGCCAACCCTTGAGCCCTGTCAACTCTTAAGAATTTATCAAATGATTTATATAGGCTGCCTGCTGAAAGTTCCCTTCTCTATGTTACCTTGTGAAGAAACCTAGTCTCTCACCTCGCCAATGTCCAGTTGGTAAAGAAAGAAATCCAATGTGGGTGTACACACTGGTTTATTGTAGAATATTGAACAGTTAAACACACAGAGAGAAATAAAGAAACAACAGAAAACGACAGATCACTCCACTCCGCGAAAATAAAAATTTAAGATAAAGAATTAAATCGGAAAGTCCCGCAACAACAAAAAATCGGAAAGTCCCGCAACAATAAAAGAAAAAAACGTAACAAAAATAAAAAAAAAAGAAACTTAACAAGATACAGAATTTTGAAATGAGAGACGAAAAAATTTTAACAAAAAAAAAAAATAACAATTACCAAAATCACTTGTCACACAGACAGAAACTAATAAAAAAAAGAAAAGATTATGATGTCACACAGACAAATTTAATTAAAACTCAAAACCAACACTTGTCACACAGACAGAAACGAAAAATGATCCACGAAGGAAAGACAACGAGAAAAACAACTTCAGCAGTGTTCACGAAGATCCACTCTCAAGCCAAAAACTTTCTCGACTCCGAGAAGATTTTTCCAAGTTGAGAATGAATTTTTTTTTCAGAGGAGCCTCTGGAAGATGGACCAATCAGGGCTCGGGATGAGATCACCTGATTAGACCATCCCCCAGAGTCCCCTCTTTTGGTTGTCAGCAGAAAAGCTCTCCATGAAAAGCATGGAAAGCTTTTCTGGAAAATCAAAGAAAGTGCATTGATATGATATCAGGGCTGCCATACTGAGCCATAGCAGGCACCCTGTAACATGTGAAGAAGTGTTAAGTACAGAGCACTTGGCATCGCCGAAACGCCAGCATCCATTCCTCGACTCTCAAAGCCATGACGCGGGTGCTGAAGACGTGCATCGGACGCCGCGCGGCCGATCCACCTCCCCCGCACCCCAGTCAAAGATTTGCGAGCTTTGGACGTTACTGCAATATAGGCAGATGTGGAATTCGCCCAAACGTTACCCCTTGTAACGTGGGTAACGTCACAGATCCTTGGGGGATTTTTCCCCAAGGTTTCCGCGCATTGATCATAAAATCCCACTGTCCTATTTTCTAACGGATCGTCTGGGGTTGGTGGGGCGAGGAGGTTTTTCAATAGCTTAGCGCTCATATTTATTAGCCTGGAAACGAAAACGAAATTTAAAAGGCCTAGTAATAATCTTCTTCCTCGTCGTCTGATGGTAAGCATACTATGCAGGGTAGCTTATTGGTTTTTTTCCTTCTTCTTCTTCTTTCCCCTTGTTTTTAATGATTTTTCCGTTTAGATCAATGAGTGGATATCCTTCCACCCAAGGATCATTTTTTTTTTCCCCCTGCTCATCCCGTCTTACCACGTAATATTTCGGCACACTTAATTCACTGAACGCGGAGCAGGTAAACTGATCCCTGAATAAAAGGATCCTTGGGGGATTTTTCCCCAAGGTTTCCGCGCATTGATCATAAAATCCCACTGTCCTATTTTCTAACGGATCGTCTGGGGTTGGTGGGGCGAGGAGGTTTTTCAATAGCTTAGCGCTCATATTTATTAGCCTGGAAACGAAAACGAAATTTAAAAGGCCTAGTAATAATCTTCTTCCTCGTCGTCTGATGGTAAGCATACTATGCAGGGTAGCTTATTGGTTTTTTTCCTTCTTCTTCTTCTTTCCCCTTGTTTTTAATGATTTTTCCGTTTAGATCAATGAGTGGATATCCTTCCACCCAAGGATCATTTTCTTCCCCCCCCCTGCTCACCCCGTCTTGGCACGTAATATTTCGGCACACTTAATTCACTGAACGCGGAGCAGGTAAACTGATCCCTGAATAAAAGGATCTGTGGCGTCAGTTTTCGCGCGTGGCGTAAAGTCACACAACTGCCCTTGCCACAAATGAGGGAGTGTGCGTGGGGGCGTCCACCAGACAGGAAGGATGAGTTAAACTGTCTGGGGGATCAGCCAACCCTTGAGCCCTGTCAACTCTTAAGAATTTATCAAATGATTTATATAGGCTGCCTGCTGAAAGTTCCCTTCTCTATGTTACCTTGTGAAGAAACCTAGTCTCTCACCTCGCCAATGTCCAGTTGGTAAAGAAAGAAATCCAATGTGGGTGTACACACTGGTTTATTGTAGAATATTGAACAGTTAAACACACAGAGAGAAATAAAGAAACAACAGAAAACGACAGATCACTCCACTCCGCGAAAATAAAAATTTAAGATAAAGAATTAAATCGGAAAGTCCCGCAACAACAAAAAATCGGAAAGTCCCGCAACAACAAAAAATCGTAACAAAAATAAAAAAAAAGAAACTTAACAAGATACAGAATTTTGAAATGAGAGACGAAAAAATTTTAACAAAAAAAAAAAATAACAATTACCAAAATCACTTGTCACACAGACAGAAACTAATAAAAAAAAGAAAAGATTATGATGTCACACAGACAAATTTAATTAAAACTCAAAACCAACACTTGTCACACAGACAGAAACGAAAAATGATCCACGAAGGAAAGACAACGAGAAAAACAACTTCAGCAGTGTTCACGAAGATCCACTCTCAAGCCAAAAACTTTCTCGACTCCGAGAAGATTTTTCCAAGTTGAGAATGAATTTTTTTTTCAGAGGAGCCTCTGGAAGATGGACCAATCAGGGCTCGGGATGAGATCACCTGATTAGACCATCCCCCAGAGTCCCCTCTTTTGGTTGTCAGCAGAAAAGCTCTCCATGAAAAGCATGGAAAGCTTTTCTGGAAAATCAAAGAAAGTGCATTGATATGATATCAGGGCTGCCATACTGAGCCATAGCAGGCACCCTGTAACATGTGAAGAAGTGTTAAGTACAGAGCACTTGGCATCGCCGAAACGCCAGCATCCATTCCTCGACTCTCAAAGCCATGACGCGGGTGCTGAAGACGTGCATCGGACGCCGCGCGGCCGATCCACCTCCCCCGCACCCCAGTCAAAGATTTGCGAGCTTTGGACGTTACTGCAATATAGGCAGATGTGGAATTCGCCCAAACGTTACCCCTTGTAACGTGGGTAACGTCACAGATCCTTGGGGGATTTTTCCCCAAGGTTTCCGCGCATTGATCATAAAATCCCACTGTCCTATTTTCTAACGGATCGTCTGGGGTTGGTGGGGCGAGGAGGTTTTTCAATAGCTTAGCGCTCATATTTATTAGCCTGGAAACGAAAACGAAATTTAAAAGGCCTAGTAATAATCTTCTTCCTCGTCGTCTGATGGTAAGCATACTATGCAGGGTAGCTTATTGGTTTTTTTCCTTCTTCTTCTTCTTTCCCCTTGTTTTTAATGATTTTTCCGTTTAGATCAATGAGTGGATATCCTTCCACCCAAGGATCATTTTTTTTTTCCCCCTGCTCATCCCGTCTTACCACGTAATATTTCGGCACACTTAATTCACTGAACGCGGAGCAGGTAAACTGATCCCTGAATAAAAGGATCCTTGGGGGATTTTTCCCCAAGGTTTCCGCGCATTGATCATAAAATCCCACTGTCCTATTTTCTAACGGATCGTCTGGGGTTGGTGGGGCGAGGAGGTTTTTCAATAGCTTAGCGCTCATATTTATTAGCCTGGAAACGAAAACGAAATTTAAAAGGCCTAGTAATAATCTTCTTCCTCGTCGTCTGATGGTAAGCATACTATGCAGGGTAGCTTATTGGTTTTTTTCCTTCTTCTTCTTCTTTCCCCTTGTTTTTAATGATTTTTCCGTTTAGATCAATGAGTGGATATCCTTCCACCCAAGGATCATTTTTTTCCCCCCCTGCTCATCCCGTCTTGGCACGTAATATTTCGGCACACTTAATTCACTGAACGCGGAGCAGGTAAACTGATCCCTGAATAAAAGGATCCTTGGGGGATTTTTCCCCAAGGTTTCCGCGCATTGATCATAAAATCCCACTGTCCTATTTTCTAACGGATCGTCTGGGGTTGGTGGGGCGAGGAGGTTTTTCAATAGCTTAGCGCTCATATTTATTAGCCTGGAAACGAAAACGAAATTTAAAAGGCCTAGTAATAATCTTCTTCCTCGTCGTCTGATGGTAAGCATACTATGCAGGGTAGCTTATTGGTTTTTTTCCTTCTTCTTCTTCTTTCCCCTTGTTTTTAATGATTTTTCCGTTTAGATCAATGAGTGGATATCCTTCCACCCAAGGATCATTTTTTTTTTCCCCCTGCTCATCCCGTCTTACCACGTAATATTTCGGCACACTTAATTCACTGAACGCGGAGCAGGTAAACTGATCCCTGAATAAAAGGATCCTTGGGGGATTTTTCCCCAAGGTTTCCGCGCATTGATCATAAAATCCCACTGTCCTATTTTCTAACGGATCGTCTGGGGTTGGTGGGGCGAGGAGGTTTTTCAATAGCTTAGCGCTCATATTTATTAGCCTGGAAACGAAAACGAAATTTAAAAGGCTAGGGAAATCTATCTCGTCGTTGATGGTAATCATACTTTGCCGTAGTTTTAGTTTTTTTTCATTCTTCCTTCTTTTTTTTCCCCTTGTTTTTAATGATTTTTCCTTTCGGACTCAATCTGAGGGATATCCTTCCACCCAAGGATCATTTTTGGTTTTTCCCCGCTCATCCCGTCTTATCCATAATATCTCGGCACACTTAATTCACTGAACGCGGGCAGGTAAATATCCCTGAATAAAAGGATCTGGGGAATTTTTCCCCAAGGTTTCCGCGCATTGATATAAAATCCACTGTCCTATTTTCTAACGGATCGTCTGGGGTTGGTGGGGCGAGGAGGTTTTTCAATAGCTTAGCGCTCATATTTATTAGCCTGGAAACGAAAACGAAATTTAAAAGGCTAGTATAATCTTCTTCCTCGTCGTCTGATGGTAAGCATACTATGCAGGGTAGCTTATTGGTTTTTTTCCTTCTTCTTCTTCTTCCCCTTGTTTTTAATGATTTTTCCGTTTAGATCAATGAGTGGATATCCTTCCACCCAAGGATCATTTTTTTTTTCCCCTGCTCATCCCGTCTTACCACGTAATATTTCGGCACACTTAATTCACTGAACGCGGAGCAGGTAAACTGATCCCTGAATAAAAGGATCCTTGGGGGATTTTTCCCCAAGGTTTCCGCGCATTGATCATAAAATCCCACTGTCCTATTTTCTAACGGATCGTCTGGGGTTGGTGGGGCGAGGAGGTTTTTCAATAGCTTAGCGCTCATATTTATTAGCCTGGAAACGAAAACGAAATTTAAAAGGCCTGTAAAATTTTTCCTCTTCGTGGTAAAAAAGGGAGCTTATTGGTTTTTTTCCTTTTCTTCTCTTTCCCTTTTTTAAGATTTCTTTATAGGGGTTCCTTCCACCCAAGGCATTTTTTTTCCCCCCCCTATCCCTCTTGCCTAATATTTCGGACACTTAATTCACTGAACGCGGAGCAGGTAAACTGATCCCTGAATAAAAGGATCCTTGGGGGATTTTTCCCCAAGTTTCCGCGCATTGATCATAAAATCCCACTGTCCTATTTTCTAACGGAACGTCTGGGGTTGGTGGGGCGAGGAGGTTTTTCAATAGCTTAGCGCTCATATTTATTAGCCTGGAAACGAAAACGAAATTTAAAAGGCCTAGTAATAATCTTCTTCCTCGTCGTCTGATGGTAAGCATACTATGCAGGGTAGCTTATTGGTTTTTTTCCTTCTTCTTCTTCTTTCCCCTTGTTTTTAATGATTTTTCCGTTTAGATCAATGAGTGGATATCCTTCCACCCAAGGATCATTTTTTTTTTCCCCCTGCTCATCCCGTCTTACCACGTAATATTTCGGCACACTTAATTCACTGAACGCGGAGCAGGTAAACTGATCCCTGAATAAAAGGATCCTTGGGGGATTTTTCCCCAAGGTTTCCGCGCATTGATCATAAAATCCCACTGTCCTATTTTCTAACGGATCGTCTGGGGTTGGTGGGGCGAGGAGGTTTTTCAATAGCTTAGCGCTCATATTTATTAGCCTGGAAACGAAAACGAAATTTAAACTAATCAAAAGAGGGCTTGGTTTAAATTTTAATACTTACATATACAGGGTGTAAAAAAAAAAAGGAGCAGCTCCGAATAACTCGAGTTTGGGTTCGAATTTAATAAAACGCTGAAACACGGGTTCCATTATTTTGAGGGGGACATCTTTTATAGGGGGGTTGCCAAATTCCAGGCCCCCCCAGGGGGGCGGGTACGGGGGTCACCGCCCCCCTAAATCACATTTCTCATATGGCGACCCCTAATTTTTATTACATAACTTTGAAGAACATCAAATTCTAAGCATTTTGGCGCAAACCGCAGGTCGATATCGTTTTTCGTGTTCGAGATATCGAAAGTCAAAGTTCGATTTTGACCCATTTTCAAAAATTCATAACTCCCACTAAAAAAGTCGGAATTTAAAAAACTATTAGCTTAAAATGCTCTACAAAACAAGTCCTTTTCAGAAAAAAATACAACTGTCCGGGAAATTTGAATTTTAGGCTCCGAAAAAAAATATTCAAAATTTTCGAAAATTTTGAATCGGCGATATTCATGTAAAACGGCCAGAATCGACAATTTTGGCTTAAAACCTGTTGGCTGAGTCCAAATGAGCGATGCAAAGCTCTCTGAAGCCCCCAAACCCCCATTAAAGCCCGAGAGAGGTGTTTCCTGACTCTAAATTTAGCAGTGTTCTCAATACTGAGTTTGATCATTTTAAAGGTGATTTTGAGACTTTCTTGAGCTTCTAAGCGCTTTGCATCGCTCATTTGGACTCAGCCAACAGGTTTTAAGCCAAAATTGACGATTCTGGCCGTTTTACAAGAATATCGCCGATTCAAAATTTTCGAAAATTTTGAATATTTTTTTCGAAGCCTAAAATTCAAATTTTCTGGACAGTTGTATTTTTTTATGAAAAGGACTTGTTTTGTAGAGCATTTTAAGCAAATAGTTTTTTAAATTCCGACCTTTTTAGTGGGAGTTATGAATTTTTGAAAATGGGTCAAAATCGAACTTTGACTTTCGATATCTCGAACACGAAAAACGATATCGACCTGCGGTTTGCGCCAAAATGCTTAGAATTTGATGTTCTTCAAAGTTATGTAATAAAAATTAGGGGTCGCCATTTGAGAAATGTGATTTAGGGGGGCGGTGACCCCCGTACCCGCCCCCCCCTGGGGGGGCCTGGAATTTGGCAACCCCCCTAAAAGATGTCCCCCTCAAAATAATGGAACCCGTGTTTCAGCGTTTTATTAAATTCGAACCCAAACTCGAGTTATTCGGAGCTGCTCCTTTTTTTTTTTACATCCTGTATACTATATACTACTATACCTTATTAAATCATTTATACTAATATATACATGCGGGGAGAATATTAATAATAGTTTCAAAAAAAATGTTTTCACTTAAATTCTTCCAAATTAATTTTTAAAAAAACTTCGTCATCCAAATCTAATAAGTCGTGGTGTTTATTCAAACGACATTGAGGGGGCACACTCTGTAGCCCATATCCCTCTCACCATACTTTTGTGACAACCAATTTCACCTTTACATGTAATCCTATGTATTTCACCATCGCAGGAAACGATGTGTGGTGCCGTACAGTTATCATATTTGTTATTGTATAAATTGCATTTTTTTGTACAGCCTCTCATTTGCTGTGTATGTTCGTAAACACCAGGTACGGGGTTATATCTGTAATGCTGATCACCCGTGCATTCCTCCCACCAAAGAAAAGAATTACTAATTCTAACTTTAAACTTCCTAC
Organism: Trialeurodes vaporariorum; assembly: GCA_011764245.1. Lineage (NCBI taxonomy): Eukaryota > Metazoa > Arthropoda > Insecta > Hemiptera > Aleyrodidae > Trialeurodes > Trialeurodes vaporariorum. The sequence continues at coordinate 4,925,856 of VMOF01000369.1, read as the reverse complement.
ATTCAAACCCTCATTGCCGCCATTTCTTCTCTTCCCCTTTGAAATAAGTAACGTGTATAAAACCATCACACTCGTCATAAAATTTTCCCTTCCATTTTGAACCCGATGTTTTGTTATTTCCTGAGAATTCTGGTGGAGTCACTTAAATATAATATCAACTGAGTTTCATTTTCTGCGGTCAAATCAACAACTTGAGGAGAAGCGGCGGTGGGGGCGGGTGGGGAAGGAGCCGGATTCGTGGGTTCTGCAATTGTTGCTTTGTATATCTGGCAATGTTTGGTGCATAAGTCTACCTCTCGACTTCTGTCAAATATTTTCGAGTCTGGATTGTTTGTGTTATGCAATTTGCCGTCACATTCACTCCACGGCAAATATGCATTCAACGATCGGTCGGGAAAAGAGGGGCAAAAAGTATCGCAACCTCTCCTATTCTCCTCCTTCCCACCTAAATAAGTCACGTGTTCTATCCCGTCACATTCTTCTTTTTTCTTCCCCCATTTTATATCAAAGTAGGAGAAAGTTTCAAGTCTCGGTTTTTTGCGGAGCTTGGTTTGTCTAGCACAACTTTGGAGCCTGTCGTTTCTATTGGTGATGACCTTTTTTTTTAAAAAAAGGTAGAATTATTTCCGGGGATAATAGAAATGGCGATAATACCGATTCTTCGACGATGAGAGGCACGTCAAATATCGATGGGCTGACTCCTGTCAGGGATGTGTCAGGGATGTTTAACAGGTTCTTATAAATTAAGTCTAAATCGAGCTCTTGCCTTAAATCAGTAGCATAATATAAGTTAACATACGATTTAGTGTCTAAATAACTACACATTTTAACTGTGATATCCTCCACTTTCAACAATGCTGGAAACGCTTGAACTGAGGTGACTGTGTATGATGCCATTACCTATGTCCAAAAGTATGACGTCGCTTACTTTTAAGTATGGTTGAGCTGAGTTAGTTCACCTTGTGACTCTATGGGGTTATTTGTGGCTTTAATTTGTGTATTTTGGTTTTCGAAAAAAATCTTTAAAAAATCAAAATTTTGGTGCTTAATGAATGTCTAGTACTAAAGAAAGAAGGGAAAACTGCATATCTCTGCGTCACAATCAAGGCTTTTTTTTTTTTTTTTTTTTTTTTTTTAAATTGAAAATTAAAACTGAACAGAATTTGAAGACTAGACACAAAAGGATGTGAAATTAAAGGGAAAATAATCCATGAAGATTTAAGGTAGACAATTAGTTTTGGAGAGAATACGCTGCCTTCCCCTAATTGATGCTTGCATACTCCCTATGTACTTACGTGCAAAAATGTTGGCAATGCGTTTTTTTCATTAGGGTGATTTCCAAAGTATCTGCTCCTGTAACTGATAGATCCACTAAAAACTGATTTCGTGCATGTCTAGTTAGAACTGCTGACATTGCACTCTGTCCAACAGCAATTGTCAGGTTATCATGTGCCGTAGTTCGTAAGATGGAGTAAACCTCCCCCCACACGGTGTCAATTTCATTTCGGGGTCCATATGTGTAGAAGGACTCACACGAGCCTATGCATGTTGTTCTTGATTTGTATCGGCGGTACTCCATTCGGAAGGAGTTCAGAATCATTTCTCAATTAACATTTATAGGCTCTAGGATCGGCGGTAAAGTTCTACTCTGTACGCTGGCGGGTTGCGGCTGATCTACTTGTTCATATGTTGGATTTATGGTTATAAGTCTGTGGTCAAGGACAAAAAAGTGGCATCAGTTCAAGGATAGTATCTCGACACATATGTAGGAGGCTGAGTGCCAGCTCACCTGTGTGACTGTTAGCTTTCGACTGGCTGATGTGCCACTGCGTGGTCGTTTATGTGGATACCCAGGGGGCGTGGTATAAGCGGCCAATCAGAGCGCACCATCCAGTGTTCAAGCATTCAGCCAGCAGATGAGACCTTGCAGCGATGCCAAAGGCTTTATTTCAATTTTTCAAGTTTGTACAGGTTTTACATAAAATACATAGTCAATGAGGAACAGGGTTTCTGAAGAAGAAAAACATATCAATATACAGGGTGTTGAAAAACTGTTCCCGAATACTTCAGGGGCGGATTCTACAAGTCAAAATAAGACCTTTTTTACTTATAAACATGTGTCCGAAAATGCCGCCCTTTTGAGCTACAGCCCCCCAAAGTTTTAAAAAATTTACGGTTTTTTTGGAATAGCGACCACTATTATGAACCAAATGTCTTAAAACTTGGTGTCCTACGGTAATTTCACGAGTAGAATCCATTAATGACCTCGAAAAATTCAGGAATTGAGTCTAACTGTTTTTTTCACGCAATCTTGTACCTTTAACGGCACGAATTTTATGTTACGGGTTAAAATTTTGAAGAAAAATTAGCGAAATCAGATGCGAAAAACCCTTAGAAAGATATTTGGTCCTCTATGTTTTGGTCGATACGACGCGTTTTAAGCGAGATAATCGCTGCACAGTGTGGAAAAGTCAGCGCTTTTACCATGAAAAACGGCAGTTAGTATGCAACCAGCTTCTCCACTGCTTCTACGGGCCGGCCGCTATGGTAAAAGCGCTGACTTTTCCGCTCTGTGCAGCGATTATCTCGCTTAAAACGCGTATCGAAAGAAACAAGGAGGACTAAAAATCTTTCTAAGGGTTTTTCGCATCTGATTTCGCTAATTATTCTTCAAAATTTTAACCCGTAACATAAAATTCGTGTCGTTAAAGGTACAAGATTGCTAGAAAGTACAGTTAGACTCAATTCCTGAATTTTTCGAGGTCATTAATGAATTCTACACGTAAAATTACCGTAGAACACCAAGTTTTAAGACATTTGGTTCATAATAGTGGACGCTAATCCAAAAAAACCGTAAATTTTTTAAAACTTTGGGGGGTTGTAGCTCAAACGGGGGGCATTTTCGGACACATGTTTATAGGTAAAAAAGGTCTTATTTTGACTTGTAGAATCCGCCCCTGAAATATTCGGGAACAGTTTTTCAACACCCTGTATGGTAAAGTAAAAAGGAAATTGTCATGGGAAGAAATTCTGCAGAAACTTTTTGATTCTTCTTTTTGCTGGAAATAAATTCGTACTCAGACTTTCGAAGAATGTAAAAATTTGGATACTCGGTTTAAAATGCCTCTTTATGACAGATTTGCGTCCGTTTTACCGCTTTGAGGGTAAAGGCAATGTCCTCTTGATCCACCAGGTAAGAAACTGGCTTAGGATTGAAGGAATCTTTGAAGTGTAGGGCAGGATCTTCATACACCATCTAATTGACTGCCTTCAGTCAACATAGGCTCCATTAAAGAATAGCGACTCTTGCAGAGTATGTCGAAACCTACGACTTTGAGTTTAGAGCCGTGAGTAGGGAATTCTTTGATTAGAGCAGCTTTTACACCTTCTGCAGTTGAATTTTTGGAAACCTCCATGGTCCACATTCTCAGCTTAAAGTCAATGACGTCCATTTGACGATCAGTTAAAGGTTTATCAATACTACTCAAAGGAAGTAAAATTAGCTGTTTTATTCTAAATTGACTAACTTTTAAAGCAGCACATGTTCCTTTTTTCTGATTTGATGGTTTTGGTTGGTACGGGCTGAATACGCGTTTCAGCTCAATGGACGCAGATGAGTCGGAACTCATTTCGATGAAGTGCTTTACAAGTGGCGTGTGTTAGAAGGCTTTTATTTTCTGAATCACAAGTTGATGATGCAGCATTTTGATTTTCACCAGGGATAAGAGTTCGAGGCGTTACAGCTTGCCTCAGCAATCTATTTTCTCTGTGAATTTTTTCCTCAGAAGACTCCTCTATCTGAAAAGAAAAAAAAAACACGACAAAAGTAAGACTTTGAGTGGGGAATAACAATAACAAGAGCTAATCCTGTGAATACAAGACAGAAAAATGAGTTTCATCGCATTTATCATTTTGTATGGAGTGGTCCCATCAAGTGCCTCCTCGTAACAAAAACAACGTCCAGCTGAAAATAAACATCCAACTCCGGTGTTGAGATAAATTTCATCTAGGGATGGGTTAAAAGTTGCTGAGCAACTTATGCAAACATGAATAGAGAAATTATTCAAAACTGGAAAAAATGGAAAAATTAACTGAAGGAAACATTCCTAACACCCAATAAAAATGTGAACTTAATTAGGAACACAAAAGACAAATAAAAGGAAAATTCTGAGAGAATTTGTCAATAGAGCTGCAAGTCCCCAGCTAGGGTCCCGATACACCGAAATCGTGTGTCGCAGTTGGATTCTAGTCCATACACACATTTTCTTAAGAAAAACCACGGCAAAGAACAATCTAATGGGTATCCAGTGTCTTAAATGGTAAAAATCTTAAAACACACATCAATGAGTTTCAGAACAGTATCGCATTCATATTCTATCTCTCCAAAGTAGATGTAGTATTTGCAGGAATTTGGGATGTTACCAATTATTACGGCCGAAGGTTGAAGAGGGAGCTCATCTTTTTGGAGAAGCTGATCTATTGTCTTCACTTTCTTTTTTGCTTCTTCTGCGGATTCAGCATGTAACAAGAATCTGTCTCAATTACTGAATCCAAAGGCTTTTTCACCAATAGAACTTGATTTCAAAGATTCGGTTTCAAGTTATTGCGTTGGGAGCTCTTTGGGAGCACGGCTCCCAATAAGTGCCCCCTAAAGAACTCCCAACACAATAACTTGAAACCGACTCTTTCAAATCAAGTTCTGTTGGTGCAAGAGCCTTTGGATTCAGTAAGTGAATGATACATTGTACCTCGTTTTAGTATTCCCACAGTTTTCTGCTGAGAACATAAAATTCAGATCTGATCACGGCTTTGGCTCCCAATCCCTGACTGTGAGTCTAAAAAACTGTAAAGAAGCAAGCGCTTTTCAGAAAAAAATTCTGTTTTGACAAAAATTTTGTAAAATTTGGGGAAAGGGCATTACAAACGAAGCATTTTAGCGCAAACCGGAGGTCGATATCATTTTTCACATTCTAGTTATCAAATGTCGTTGGTAGACTTATAAAATTTGGTTTCTCCAATGTGACAAACGATATCGACCTGCGTTTGCAGCAAAATGTTTACTTTGTAATGCCCTTTCCATTAATGTTTCACACGATGGGGGTTGCCTCAAAGAATTTTCCAGATAGCCTCGGGGGGGGGGGGGGGGTTACAAATGCTTGGGGGCTCTAAAACCAAGCTTTCAAGAAATTTTTGTCGAAACCGAATTTTTTTAAATATTTTAGACTCCTGGTTTTTTATATTCCGACATTTCAAATGAGAGTTCTGATTTTTCGGAAAAGGGTCGAAATCGAACTTAATTAAGAGTAATTTTACGAAGGCGCTATTTTTGCTGTTGCATAAACAACATCCTCGTCAATTCCATAACTATCTGAGTATGCATCTCCCTCACAATTTCCATTTGGTTTTACTTTCCCAGCAAGTGAAATTGGAATTTCCGGGACTCCGTTTAAAGTCAGTCCCTCATGAATACCATAATCAGTCCATTTTCAATTCTTAATCATTGAATTACATTTTGTAGATATATTCCAGAATAATATCTCGCAAGGAAATTTGAAACTGTTTGTAAATCTCCAAAAGTACTGCAATATTGCACGGTTCTCAAAATTTCAATTTTACATGCTATGGTTTTTATCTCAATAATCTCATTTTGTTAAACTATTTGGAGTATCACTGTATCATTCATGGGTGCTTTAATTGTACGCTGACATTCACAAACTCTTTGCAGGCATATTTCCATTCGATGGACCGGATTTGAAATGTAATCGAATCCAGTCAGCAATGCTTGCTGAGTTTTAACTATGCTCAGAAAAAGTAGGAGAAGGAGACAATTCACTGATCCAATATGCATGACGAATCTCTATAAGACACAAGAAGGATAATTATATTACGGCATTGAATCTCTGGAAAATTAAGGATGCTACAATCCAACACAAAAATAAGAGGAATTTCCCATCACCTCGAGGAAAGAAAATCAATAGGCATCATTAGCAGGGTGGATAAAAAGTTGTTCGTTTTCATTCTGTTTCTGAAGCTGTGGTTTTTTTTTTTTTTTTTTTTTTTTTGACATGCATCTTGATTAATATAATAATATTTTATTAACTGTGCGATTATGTCATTTGTTTTTTTGTTTTTGTTTTATATAAAAGTATACGTCTACGTCCGGAGAAATTTAGTGTTTTGGTATGTTATTGTTGTTTAATATGTGAGTAGTAATAGTAGCGGTCTACAACCATTTAACCCCTCGGTCAGCAGAAATTTGATCCGTCTACCGTCGATCTACCGTCACACCAAGCCCTTACGCAATCCATTTCTTTTTTTCTATTTAATATCTGTATTTAAGATTAAAACCAATTTTATTTTCTAATATTAGACTGACAATCAAAGTACTGCGCATGTTTCAGATCAGTACAAACGCAAATAAATTCCTCGTTTGAGAAAAATGAATCGTTTAGCATATCAGTCGATTTCATGCCGTACAAGACTCGAGAAACTGTGGTCTCATCGAAGTATCTACAGTTGGAAATAATGTAATTGAAAATATCATCGAATACTTTTTTTAGTTTTCTTTCATTGTTCCCTCATTTTTTAACAATAGGGTCTATTGCTGGTAAAATTGATTTGAAATATTTCCAGATAGTTTCTAGAATGATGAACTACCTTGGGTAGTAACATGGTGGTGCGGAAGTCTCCGTTATAATTGTAATTACTGAGCTTTTCTCCAGCTAGCTCTTGGGACTCAGTAATGACAAGATAAAAAACAAAGGGAATAAGTAGTAGACTTTTAGTGAGGAAAAATACTCGAAGAGAAAATAATTAAACACAATGGATATAATTTAAAAAAGGACCGCACTATTCCTTTACATTCCGACTGCTTTGAACTATTTAAATAAAAGATTCACAGTTATGCCAGGCCATAATGGCCGGCATAACTATGTTAAGAAAAAAATGACTTACAGTAAACGCATGTGACTTGCACGAAGAAAAAACTAGGAGTGACCAATGGTCAAGATGTCGGACCACTTGTTGCCACCCTGTCTCCCTGCCTACCAGAGCGCGCCACCTCACGGTGTGATCGGCTTCACCAATCAAGCATTTGAACCTGATTGGTGATTCCGATCCTCATGACGCTCTCTGGCTAGCAGGGGACAGGCCGGCAACAAGTTCGACGTTAAAAAAAAGTAGTTGAATATTATTTGGGGGAAAAAACCCATTACATAATCATTGAATTTTTTCCGTTAAGTGTCCTGAAAGTCAGGGATTTCTCCTTGGAATCCAGAAAAATTGTTGGCTCCGACTCCGACTTCTGCTCCGGCTCGGAGGCTCGTTGAAAATACTTGTCGATTTCAGCTTGATTCTTGACTAAGTCATCCCATTCTTTCGGTTCTCGCCCGAGACCGTTTTGAGGAGCGTTATGTTTATGCAATCTAATGACTGTCGAAAATTCCTCTTCGATAAGATGTAACGTGTATTTTTGTTCGGTATGAAAAATACTCGAGAAGGGGAGGGGGGGCGTCCACCGGCCCTAAAGGTGGGTAACTATCAATTTTAGACAACGTTTGTTTTACCGGAGCACTGCTATCTTTGTAATCCTTTTAGTAATCCCAGTCATATACAGGGTGTTGAAAAACTGTTCCCGAATATTTTAGGGGCGGATTCTACAGGTCAAAATAAGACTTTTTCTTCTGACAAACATGTGTCCAAAAATGCCCCCTTTTGAGCTACAGCCCCCCAAAGTTTTAAAAAATTTACGGTTTTTTTGGAATAGCGACCACTATCTCACTGACGCTTTTCATGGTAAAAGCGCTGACTTTTCCACACTGTACAACGATTATCTCGCTTAAAACACTTCGTAAAGAAAGAAACAAAGAGGACCAAAAATCTTTCTTAGGGTTTTTCGCATCTGAATTCGGTATACTTCTTCAAATTTTTAATCCGTAACATAAAATTCGAGCCGTTAAAGGTACGAGATTGCGTGAAAAGTACAGTCAGACTCAATTTCTGAATTTCTCGAGGTCATAAATGGATTTTACACGCAAAATTACCATGGAACACCAATTTTTAGGACATTTGCTTCAAAATAGTGGTCGCTATTCCAAAACAACCGTCAATTTTTTAAAACTTTGGGGGACTGTATCTCAAAAGGGGGGCCTTTTCGGACGCATGTTTGTAAGGAAAAAAAAGTCTTATTTTGACCTGTAGAATCCGCCCTTGAAATATTCGGGAACAGTTTTTCAACACCCTGTATAATCCACAAAGCACAGTCACGACACTAGACACAATTTGACCCAGAACTACGCAACTTTTGGAATTTGACTAGATAATCGATTTAACGAAGTAATTAACTATAAACACGACTTAGTTGTATGTTATACTGTTTTTATTGTCAGAAAATTAAATATAACTAAATTGAAGTACATAAATCACAAAAATTACACAAAAATCATAACGTAAATCACAAATAAATATCCCTAATACAAATAAAGAAAGATTATTTCCAATTATCCCGAAGAACTTCCATAATTAACTAAAGATCACGAATAAATATCTCTAATACAAAAGAAAGAAAGATTATTTCCAACTATCCCGAATAACTTCCGAAATTAACTAAAGAACAGCAGAACAGCAGAACTCGAAAAACACCGAAAATATCCGCGTATGGACCTCTCCGTCCGATAAGATGATCTCTCTTAGAAAATCGCCCGAAGGCTAATTTTCCCAGCTCACGAGCTACCGTTGGTGGTTAAAAGTAACTTGTGTTTACAACAGTCTTGTAAAGTAAGGCACCTTGCAAACCAAACTTCATTGGCTCTAAAGCAGGTCCAGCTCCGAACGGTTCCATGTTAGCAGATGTAGAAAAATTAATTCTGAACGAATTAACAAGAAGGCAATTTGCGACGTAGCAAAGAAAAAGTGTGTGAAAGGGAGAAAAAAAATTAAGGGTAAAACTGAGATACACACAGCATAATAGTAAATATAAAATAATATAAATCGAAAAAGTAAATTATAGGAATTTTTTTATTTACTCTTTTTGACATCTCGATTTTCAACGAAGAAAAATGTATTTTCAATGCGGTGTTGTATAAGCGCATATTTTATCGGTAATAGCACTGGATTGTTATTTTTATGTGTTCAACTCAAAAAGTTTAAAATCTTTTTTATATGCAAGTGTAAAATATCAGCCCTGAAAAAATAATAAACAAAAAGCTTTTTGATGCAGCTTTAAAGAATAAAAATGAAGGATACATATAAATTGCATGTTTCAATTCAATTTGCTGTAAACTTTATCCTGAAAAGGAGAAACTATAAGGTTAGGTTAAGTTATTTGTACATTTTTGCTTACTGGGTCTTTTTCCGGGGATGGCCACACATCCCCGTTTAAATCCATTAACGGATACCCATTTTGCCACGAATCTTCCTTCGGACTCGGAGGGCTCCCAAAGCGCTGGTAAGTGGCCCCTCTGTTAAAAAAATCCATTAGTCTTCCTATTTCGTCCCTGAATAGCAGAACTCGAGATGGGGCCGTGCCTACAGTTCTACTGCAGTGGTCATAGTAAGCCCAATTTTCTTCCGTTTGCCCCGAGGCAAGGGCTTGTGGTAGTGTGGTATCGTACCTTGCTTGTACATTTTCTTTTTCTGAAACGAAAAAATGAAAACTTATATTAGAAAAGGAGCATTCCTTTGTGTCTGATTGAGAAAAACAAGTTTACTTCAGAGAAATTGGAGAGAATTCCCCTCATGGATTGTGTTACCACTTTTTGTAACAATCATTTCCTTCTGAAGTTTTTTTTGGGGGCGTCCACCAACGTAATATTTTACGTTTTAATTAATAAAATTTGTCTTTTTTGTTGGTACCTCTCTCCAGCAGCGATAATAAATAATCCAATAATACAGGTTCCACACTCCGTTTAATAACTTTTTATGAAACAATACACAAAATAGAATGTTTAAACGAAACGAATATCATTAATAAACAGATAAAAGCAGATTAAAACACTTAGCGACAAAAGAATACCGACAACGAAAACCCGTCTAAAAAAGGAGATGAGAAAAACCAGAGGAGACTCCGCGAGCCAACGAATCGCACCAGACTTCAGAAAATTTCGAAGATTCGCATGAGGCTTCATTTCAGCCTCTCTCACCCCGCGCGTACATGCCCATCACGACTAATCAGATTCTTACACGGAAACTGATTTTCCGAGTGGACAATATGCACACGGGACGCGAGATGCTGAATCTCACCCTGATGCCACACTTTCTCCCTGTCGCCAGACAGTACGGCTATCGCCATACACATGTATTTAAGAAGCCGCGCCATCTGTCAACGTGGAGTGTGCTCATCTCTCAGCGAATTTTCGCTGAGCTGTTGTCCAGACAAGAGCTACAAGTATCACGTCATAAGCCTGATACTTGTCTTTCTTGTGTAGAGAAAAGCCCAGTTTTCTGAAGAATAGTTATTCGGGACCACTGATATCTCCGAAACCCTTCATCGACCAAAATTCACGAAAGTAGTGAGAGAAGATGAGACCACCTTTTGAAACCAATATAAGGTTTAATATAGAGTGAAACCATCGCAAATTTCAGATGTTCATTACGTAGCTGCAATGTATAGTATCCGCAGATATAGGTACTCACCAACGCTAAAAAAAAAAAAAAAACACCCTGTATCTTTTTACAACAGACCGTAACTTCCGATTTCGGAGCGAATGATTCACTCATTTTGGTCTAATGTGTATACCTTTCGCCGTCAAGTCGGGCGTCGCAACGCGTTGGTCATACATCGATATCGGTTGCATAATAGTTATTATTAATCGAACTGACGCGGAACAATAATGATCTGGTTGTCGGTGGGGTGTAAGTAGGGGAAGGGGGACAGCCCCGCATCCGTTCGTAAACAAACGAAGCGGCGGGCGGAGGAGGTAATCACCGGAAGCGGCGGCGGCCATTAAAATCCTTTCTCCGAGAACGAACATCCATTATTCTTAAGTCATTCGATGATTTCCCTCCGCGCTCAGCACCGGAAAAAAAATACAAGTTTTAACAGGAAGCGGCGGCGGTCATTAAAATCCTTTCTCACACAGCTGCACCTGCAACACGTGGAGCAGTGATGACCTCAAAGATTCGGTATATAAGGAACTGTCTTGCTGCGCAGAGCATCATTCCTCACTGAGCTCTCGTCGTGTTCTGTGCTCCGTCCCCTCTCGAAGCAAATCTACTTCAAATTTCAAGCATTTCACACATATTCTTCAGTGAATAAGGTAAGACAGTTTCTAATCCATTTTTTAAAAATTTCATTTAATTAAAATAAACATACAAAGTTAAAACGAATAAAAAAATAAAAAAATGAAAAAAACAAAAACAAGTAGTTGCAATATCAGATGTTTGCAGGCACGCTTAAAATTCAAGAAAACAAAATAAAAAATGTAAGAAAAAGAGGAAACCAATCCGGGTGATCAGATGGGACGTCCTGGTATCGCCTCCCTGTCTACCGTCAATTTTATACGGGTTATCCGATGATTTGCCGGATATAAAACCGACAAATTTTCATACACTCTTGGGAGGTAGACGATTCCCGTTGTACCATTTCTGACCAACCGAATTGGTTTTTCTTCAGCTGGTTCAGGTATTTCCACGAAATCGGGGAAAGATTTCAATTTTTCCTCCACCAAGTTTTTTGAGAGGGCAAGTCGGACCCCCTCTTCTCTCTTTACGCTCAATTCCTCTTCCATATTTTTGATGCATTCTAAGTTTTTTGTTCTTAACCCACATACGGTTGCGTGGAGAGTGAGGAGATCCTCCTTGCTCCTCTCATTCAGATTTCTTAAACATGATTCCTCCCAGTCCTCGCGGGAGGCAATGTGGGAGAGGAGGACTTGGCTTTCAACTTCGCGTTGCTCTCCTAAAATCTTTTCCCACCTCCCCGTATTGAGGAGGACCTGGGAGTTTGCGAGTTGGAGTCGCGCCGACTCCTCGCGCATATTCTTATAATTTTTCTCCACTTCCTTCTTAAGTTTTTCATTTTCCTTTTTAAGAGTTTCTAATGTTTCTATCTTTTTTTCAGTGCATCAGACCTGAAAAAAAGGAAACAATTACTACATACGTCATACATATCAGATTGGAGAACAAATCAAGTGATCCTTCAAATCTTTTCATTCGATACATCAATTACAAGTAAGAATGGTTCAAGTTGAATTAATATACTGTGATATCTGTAAAGAATCATATGGGAAAGGCAGTTAACATTATCAAACCGAGAAACATATTAGAAATATGTTGGGCATCAATGAACCATTCGTCCTGGTCGAGTCAGCGCTGAAAAATCCTCTTAAAACATACTTTATAAAAAATTTTGATGAAAAACAATTAGATTTATCCCTTTATCTAATCACCAACAGAAACATAATAGGAGATAAAATTAACGAGTCTTTAAACAGTTGTGGAGCAATTAAAGTAAATTTATTAGTTCACGCGGAGTATGTGAAACCTGATGAAGAAGTGGAGAAGCAAGCAGTTTCATTTAAAACCGTGAACGTACCATTCTTTCAATACTCTGATATGGATGAAAAAATAAATCAACTGTTTGCCAGTATCATACAGGAAAGCGAAGATTTTGCAATGAAAGGATCCGGATGGACTTTAGAGAGATTGATCGGGATAGAAATGCGTATAAACAAACATTATGCTCTTGCAAAAGGAAGCAGTTATATTCCTCTACCGTTTTGTTCAAAATCAGTTATCAATGTAAAAAACAACACTCTATATTAAACCTGATATTGGTTTCAAAAGGTGGTCTCATCCTCCTCTTCTCTCACTACTCACGAAATGGGTGATGTGCCTGCATGTGAAACACACAGGCACGTTACACCCCAGGCAAAGGAAAAAACGAGAAAGTAAAAAATGATGAAAAGGTAGATCCGTCCTGCTGCAGTATCTCAAATTCCATACTCTGCAAAACATGGGTCGAAAACAGTTCTGGGATTTCCTCCCTGACCCTCTCAGCGCTCCAAAGTCTGTTGAAAGGTGGCAAGTCGCTGATGCAACCGTCTCGCCTATAAATTACAACATGTTTCCGGCTAATTGGATGCTGTTGATTCTTTCTTTTCTTGACAGTGAAAAACCCAGCTCCAAGCTTTTTCAACGACTGTGCGAATCATAATTTTGGAGCTTTCAGGAAAGTTTTTAAAAAAAACTTTTAATTTCCAGTAAAAAGTAACAAAGCTTTTAATTAGCGAATTATAACAAAAAATATATAAAATGAATCGAAATAAAGAAAAAACAAATAACAACAATTGAATTTTAACAAGGGGAATGATCGCAATGATCAGCAAAAGTAAGATAGGTTGAACTTTGAAAGTTTAACATGAATAAGATCGCAATTATCAGCAAATACAAAAATAAAGACAGAGGAGCTCAATGCTCAGAGGGAGAGACCTCGACGGATGTCAAAAAGAATCTGACGATGAGAAGGTCTAGCTTCGTCCACGAAGCTAGATTTTGGTGGGTGGATTAATTTTATAGCCCAGATTTAATATCTGAGGGCCGATCATTTACTTCATCGTTAAGCCGATCGATAAGACTGTCTATGAGTGATGCTATTGGTCGAAAATTGTAAAACTTGGCTGTTGCTATGGTAACCATCGTTAAGAGTCTCGTTTTATAAATGCTATTCATGAGTAACCTTTAAAAAACGGACACTATAACGATGGTTACCATAGCAACAGCCAAGTTTTACAATTTTCGACCAATAGCATCAGTCATAGACAGTCTTATCGATCGGTTTAACGATGAAGTAAATGATCGGCCCTCAGGACTTTTACGACTTTCTATGATTCGATATGAGTTATTTACATAACTCGCGTCCCGATCCCATAAGGATTGACTCTCTCGAACTTTTCCCATTGGCGAGAAGCCCTGGTCGTCCCGATCTCGGTGAGACCACGTGACTCGGGCAACCAATCGGGGAGCACCCCGTGGATGTCCGAGTCAGTTTCCCTTAGAAATCGGGATACCTCAGGAAATTTGTCGGGCGAATCAGGACATCCGCACGCGAAACCCGCGTCTGGCCGGATCCACCCGACGCACTATGGTCCCAAATCAAATCCTAGGCGGTCAAAAATAGATCTGTTCAAAGTAGAAAAAAAAACTATTCTAGCTGATACAGATGATTTTAGAGGGTTTATTTAGCAAGGTAGTCACCCCTGGATTGTCATAAATCCATCGGAGACAAATATTAGATGGAACCTTAATTCCTGTGGTATTTAATGTCTGTATATTTTTGACCGCTTAGGATTTGATTTGGATCTATAGTGCGACGCCAACTTACGCTGACGTGCGCGTGAAGCCAGACAGAAGCTTTTATCTTCTTTTATCTTCGTTGTTGTGTCGGGTATGGGATAGTTTTTTATGGCTACGATTTTGTTAGGGTTAGGTTTCATACCTTGAGGGGTGATGACGTGCCCCAGTTAGTCTACCTCGACCAGCGACGACGGCAGTATCTTACGCTACGCGCCGGCGGGCTCAGTCGACGAGTCATGATTATATCGACATACGTCATGACTGAGCCCGCGGCAGCGCTACTCGAGTACTACGTACGTCATTCAACCATGCCGCGCGCACGTGCTCCGCCCCGCCCCGGCCCGCTTGGCGGCGGAGAGACCGGGACACCTTTTAATCTCGAGTCTCACGCAATAAAACAAACTCGTTGTCTTGCGTGTGTTCAGTATGCCGACGTGGTGGGGCCACCGTTATCTGGGTCCCGGTAATGAACTCGATATTGGAGAGCCACTTAACAATACAGATAGTTACGCGCAGTTGCACGATATACGTTACGAATTTTCTAAAAGCGAAAAAGAAATATTCGAAGCTGATCACAAAGCAATAGCAGATTTTGGTCAAGAATTTTGGAATGACCTTCAGAATTTTAAATGGAACGGTGGTGCGTTAGCCGGAACAGTGTTATTAAGTATAAAAAATAATATAGAAGAGGACTTATTGCACACGACAATATACCCGTGGCACCCGGGGCAAAATGCTGATATGAATAAAAGTGCGTATTCGTTTCGCGAAAAATTAAAATCGCGTGTGTTTAAACATTTAAGAGAACAAGGTATAATACCTCGCGATTCTCAACATCAATTGTTTTATTCAACGGGTGAAGGATTACGTTTACATCAACATATATCAGCTCAATTTGGCAACGATAGTGATAATTGGAAAGCTTTAAAAGAAGGAACATTAGATATAGAAAAAGCCGCCGAACAATATAAATCCTATTATGTAAATGTATTCCAAACAGCTCGCGGTCCTCATTTTGCTGATCCAACCAATATTCAGCCAGGGACCTCCGGAACCCCCCAACCAGATAGTGCTTCAATTAGTCCAACTA
This sequence comes from Trialeurodes vaporariorum, assembly GCA_011764245.1. Classification (NCBI taxonomy): domain Eukaryota; kingdom Metazoa; phylum Arthropoda; class Insecta; order Hemiptera; family Aleyrodidae; genus Trialeurodes; species Trialeurodes vaporariorum. The sequence continues at coordinate 4,910,474 of VMOF01000369.1, read as the reverse complement.
AACGACCTTCTTCAAACGTTTCAACAAACGATTCTAGTAGTGCTAAAATATCTCGTACTGATACACCTGTTGCACCTGCTACACAAAATATGGACACATCAAATAATGCCTCTATTCCGGTATCTGCTGGTGCGCCATCGTCATCAACAGGTGCTGTGGGAGCAAATACCCCACTTTCAAGAGGAGCCCCAGGCACATCCAGCGGAGGAGGCACTGCCAGCATAAACTTTCCTTTATCAACTGGGCAAGCTGGCAACACTCTTCATTTTACGAAAAGCCGTATTCTGTTTGCTCATTCCATAGTCAACTCTATGCTACCTTTATCTACCCAAACATCTGGCCTCAAAAAGCAAATAAACGGCTTTGTCAATGGCATGGCGTATATACCTGTAGATTATTTGCCTTTCTATATGTCCTACGCCGAATACGAGTCTCTCCCCCCCAACTGTAAAGTAGAGAAAGTGGCTTGTGTTGTAACGCCTGTAGGTTGTAGGACTGCTTTTGATACGGCTCAGAGCATCTCTCAAGTGGCAACTCAAGAATGGATAGCTATAGGTAGAACGGCGGTAGGATTAAATCTAAAGTATCCCACCATTAACTGCCGAGTAAAATCGAATACTACGGAACCCATGGTGCCAACTAGTATCGATAAAATAAATTTTAGTAAAATAAAATCCTCTTACTATTTAGAAAATATCAGTTCTGTGACGGGTATGCCTGTTCAAATAAATGAGTATAATGTTCATCTTATAAATGACAACGCCGAAAAGGAAAAAGATGCGACGAAAAAAGACGTCGATTATACGTTTCATTTGGGAGGATTACCGAGATATGATAAAGTAATCAATAAATTCATGTTCAACGCTGCTGTCGGTACTCCTGTTGTTAATTATGAATATATACCCACATATGCTCATATTAAAGATCATAAGAGAATAAACATAAATTATGCAACAGCTACCAGCAGCGTCGTTGTTCCCCATCACCCGGGACCTTGGCATTTAAACGTAGACGGCTGGCAAACAGACGATAATCATGATCAGAATAAAGGTAGGGCTTACATAAAAAATGCAGACAGTGCTATGCACGAAATGTATACGCCTTTCAAAGACAGATACGATCGCATGATAGAGAGCGGCCCCGTTTCTCATAATTTCAATCCCCCCTCCAATTATAATTGTCAACCGCAGGTGCACGTTGGTTTAGTTCCCACTCCCAATTTAAACCCGGCATCTAACAACAAGTCGTATCAGAACAGCTCTTGTTATTTTCAAGTAGACTGTTTGATAGTTATTTCATACGATGTGGACTCTGCGTTTACTATTGATTCTTCTATCATGTGGAATGATAATGTCCACTTGTTCTATAATGAAGAGAACTATATGTCAACAGGCCTTTCGTTTGGAAAACACCTTGTCAGATATGCCTCTTCAAGTGATGCGTCGCTCAACGCTCAAAAGAGCAAAGATGATCAACGCCCAGTGTCGAGAAAAGGAAAACGAGACAAGTTCCAAATTAAAGGATCGAAACAAAAGCGTCAAATCATTAAAGATGTCAACTTAGATTCAAGTACTAGTTTTTCAGAATTGTCAGATTTAGAATCAAATGATGTAAAAAATTTAATAAAACAATATAAGAAATTGTACACATGTTTATTATTCTTCAAAATCATTGTCATATGACATCAATATATCGCATAAAGTGCGAAATAATTTTACAGGCGTTTTTGGTACGTTTGTTTCATAAGAATTGTCGACACCTTCGAATAACTCTTGTGAAACACTCGCACCAGGAAACTCGGATATATCGATTTTTCCATCGAAATCATCGATATTCCATATTCTGTAGTACACAAATAAATAGAAAATAGCAATTGGGTTAGGTTTTCTGCTAACCTTCTTTAAAAAGGAGGCAGTGCTCCATTTCAATGTTACCATTCGGGACTTGAAAGCAGCATCATCGGGAAAAATATCTGAATTAGATAAAACAATTACAGGGGTGCGGAGTACAACCGCATCGGCTTTATATTTTACTTTTACGTTACAAGGATCACCCCCCATTAGCATTTTTAACGTTTCGAAACTGCTCGGTTCACAGTTCGGTTCGTTCCACATTAGCATTCTTTTATTTACACATTCCATAAGGGGAAAACTGACAAATTTGTTAAAGTTACCTATTTGCCCTGTGTTTATACAACACTGCATAACCGTATCGAAAAAGAAATTCTTTCCACTGTTAGGCGGTGCATGTATAAACATACAGTTCTTTTTTGGTATTTCTTTATCAATAATTTGTAATAATAACTGCATGAACGCTTTTCTATTTTTTCCATATTGATGTTGCAATAATAAATCTAGGACGGTTATACTATCTTTAATTGATAAAAAATCGTCGGGATCATTATGATTGTAATATCTGTTTGAATAATTAATATTTAAAGCGTGTTTAGCTAATTCAATGAAAGTCATTTTATTTATTGTGGAAGCGAACCGTAAAACTGCAATTTCGCAAACGTGTTGGGACCTGGGTGTATAAGGAAACGGTCCAAAAATCCAAGCATCCATGGAAAATATCCGTTCTATAGGAGTGATAATAAAGGAGAGAAGATAGTCAAAGATTTTATCACCTTTGCCTAGTCTTCGTACTCCTCTATTTCCACTTCCGGATGGTCTTTCATGGTGTCGATCGCTTTGAGAACCGTTCCCTTCATTATTGGAAGAATAGGTGCATCTTTGTTTACCGTAAATGTTGCCCTGTACTCCGCATCCCTCCAAATGTCCTTCTGCTTCTTTCCTCGTATCTTGACCATATTGTAACACTCCAACTTGATCAGAAAATCTCCCAATCCATCCTTTACAGAGCAGCGTGACGTCCCTTTCAGCCTTCTGTATGAGATAGATTGGGAGATTTTCCCACCGCTGTTGTTCATACGTTTCCGCTCGGATAGCCTGTCTAGCACGTCGGCCTCCGAATACCTCTGCGAGTCGAGATCCGATTCCGCAATGACAGGTGGATTTCGGGTATCGGCAGAGGTGGACGGAATGGACGTGCTGTCCGTGCCATCCGAGCATCCACGTGACTTCTGTTCCAATTCGGGCTTTTTCAAATATTCTTTTATGAATGCTATCTCTACTTCGGGTGGGACTTCCGCCGTGGTAAACATCGTGGAGCACGTATCCTTTGCTATGTCCTCCGCGAAGCTCTCTGTTCCATAGAGTGATACAGATTGGGGTGTCGTTTTCATCTTCAGTACCTTTTTTACAATTTGCAGCGCCACAGTCAATTTGTACATCACTTTTTCGTCCAATGTTTGAAGAATTAACCAATCCATTAAATAAACAACAGTTCTGAAGAGCGGGCGAAAGTGATAGTCCGGTGTGTGTAGGCTGTCCGCTTTGACAATCATCTTCATCAGAGGTGCTTTCTTCACTTCGTCGACGCTTGGTTGTTCGTCTTCGCTTTCGGAATCGTTTGATTCTACTACCTTCTTCTTCTTGCGACGAGGTTCCTGCTGAAGAACTTCGGCATCCAGAAAGTCCTGAGTTTGAGGATATTCTGGTTTGTCGTCTTCGCTGTCGCTTATTTGATGCACTTCCGCTATCGTTACCTTTTTTTTCGATTTTTCTTCCTCCGGCACTACTTGAGCTGATTTCTTCGGAGACTTCACGATAAACTTGTCCATCGATTGGGCGGACATTTTCGAGTTTATTAAGATCAAAATCACTAAACACAGCAGCTTCGAACTCTGTTAATGTTTTTGCAGAACGGTTTTCGAATAGAGTAGCTAACACTTTATCTACGTCAACAGATGAATCCGATGAGTACGCACTTTCTAACATGATTATGTTCGTTCCGCTGTGAGTATATTTATACAGATGTTGAAGCCCGAGATTGTGGATGCCCGGGGTTGAAGCCCGGGTGCCGGCGAGTAGCGCTGCCGCGGGCTCAGTCGACGAGTCATGATTATATCGACATACGTCATGACTGAGCCCGCGGCAGCGCTACTCGAGTACTACGTACGTCATTCAACCATGCCGCGCGCACGTGCTCCGCCCCGCCCCGGCCCGCTTGGCGGCGGAGAGACCGGGACACCTTTTAATCTCGAGTCTCACGCAATAAAACAAACTCGTTGTCTTGCGTGTGTTCAGTATGCCGACGTGGTGGGGCCACCGTTATCTGGGTCCCGGTAATGAACTCGATATTGGAGAGCCACTTAACAATACAGATAGTTACGCGCAGTTGCACGATATACGTTACGAATTTTCTAAAAGCGAAAAAGAAATATTCGAAGCTGATCACAAAGCAATAGCAGATTTTGGTCAAGAATTTTGGAATGACCTTCAGAATTTTAAATGGAACGGTGGTGCGTTAGCCGGAACAGTGTTATTAAGTATAAAAAATAATATAGAAGAGGACTTATTGCACACGACAATATACCCGTGGCACCCGGGGCAAAATGCTGATATGAATAAAAGTGCGTATTCGTTTCGCGAAAAATTAAAATCGCATGTGTTTAAACATTTAAGAGAACAAGGTATAATACCTCGCGATTCTCAACATCAATTGTTTTATTCAACGGGTGAAGGATTACGTTTACATCAACATATATCAGCTCAATTTGGCAACGATAGTGATAATTGGAAAGCTTTAAAAGAAGGAACATTAGATATAGAAAAAGCCGCCGAACAATATAAATCCTATTATGTAAATGTATTCCAAACAGCTCGCGGTCCTCATTTTGCTGATCCAACCAATATTCAGCCAGGGACCTCCGGAACCCCCCAACCAGATAGTGCTTCAATTAGTCCAACTAAACGACCTTCTTCAAACGTTTCAACAAACGATTCTAGTAGTGCTAAAATATCTCGTACTGATACACCTGTTGCACCTGCTACACAAAATATGGACACATCAAATAATGCCTCTATTCCGGTATCTGCTGGTGCGCCATCGTCATCAACAGGTGCTGTGGGAGCAAATACCCCACTTTCAAGAGGAGCCCCAGGCACATCCAGCGGAGGAGGCACTGCCAGCATAAACTTTCCTTTATCAACTGGGCAAGCTGGCAACACTCTTCATTTTACGAAAAGCCGTATTCTGTTTGCTCATTCCATAGTCAACTCTATGCTACCTTTATCTACCCAAACATCTGGCCTCAAAAAGCAAATAAACGGCTTTGTCAATGGCATGGCGTATATACCTGTAGATTATTTGCCTTTCTATATGTCCTACGCCGAATACGAGTCTCTCCCCCCCAACTGTAAAGTAGAGAAAGTGGCTTGTGTTGTAACGCCTGTAGGTTGTAGGACTGCTTTTGATACGGCTCAGAGCATCTCTCAAGTGGCAACTCAAGAATGGATAGCTATAGGTAGAACGGCGGTAGGATTAAATCTAAAGTATCCCACCATTAACTGCCGAGTAAAATCGAATACTACGGAACCCATGGTGCCAACTAGTATCGATAAAATAAATTTTAGTAAAATAAAATCCTCTTACTATTTAGAAAATATCAGTTCTGTGACGGGTATGCCTGTTCAAATAAATGAGTATAATGTTCATCTTATAAATGACAACGCCGAAAAGGAAAAAGATGCGACGAAAAAAGACGTCGATTATACGTTTCATTTGGGAGGATTACCGAGATATGATAAAGTAATCAATAAATTCATGTTCAACGCTGCTGTCGGTACTCCTGTTGTTAATTATGAATATATACCCACATATGCTCATATTAAAGATCATAAGAGAATAAACATAAATTATGCAACAGCTACCAGCAGCGTCGTTGTTCCCCATCACCCGGGACCTTGGCATTTAAACGTAGACGGCTGGCAAACAGACGATAATCATGATCAGAATAAAGGTAGGGCTTACATAAAAAATGCAGACAGTGCTATGCACGAAATGTATACGCCTTTCAAAGACAGATACGATCGCATGATAGAGAGCGGCCCCGTTTCTCATAATTTCAATCCCCCCTCCAATTATAATTGTCAACCGCAGGTGCACGTTGGTTTAGTTCCCACTCCCAATTTAAACCCGGCATCTAACAACAAGTCGTATCAGAACAGCTCTTGTTATTTTCAAGTAGACTGTTTGATAGTTATTTCATACGATGTGGACTCTGCGTTTACTATTGATTCTTCTATCATGTGGAATGATAATGTCCACTTGTTCTATAATGAAGAGAACTATATGTCAACAGGCCTTTCGTTTGGAAAACACCTTGTCAGATATGCCTCTTCAAGTGATGCGTCGCTCAACGCTCAAAAGAGCAAAGATGATCAACGCCCAGTGTCGAGAAAAGGAAAACGAGACAAGTTCCAAATTAAAGGATCGAAACAAAAGCGTCAAATCATTAAAGATGTCAACTTAGATTCAAGTACTAGTTTTTCAGAATTGTCAGATTTAGAATCAAATGATGTAAAAAATTTAATAAAACAATATAAGAAATTGTACACATGTTTATTATTCTTCAAAATCATTGTCATATGACATCAATATATCGCATAAAGTGCGAAATAATTTTACAGGCGTTTTTGGTACGTTTGTTTCATAAGAATTGTCGACACCTTCGAATAACTCTTGTGAAACACTCGCACCAGGAAACTCGGATATATCGATTTTTCCATCGAAATCATCGATATTCCATATTCTGTAGTACACAAATAAATAGAAAATAGCAATTGGGTTAGGTTTTCTGCTAACCTTCTTTAAAAAGGAGGCAGTGCTCCATTTCAATGTTACCATTCGGGACTTGAAAGCAGCATCATCGGGAAAAATATCTGAATTAGATAAAACAATTACAGGGGTGCGGAGTACAACCGCATCGGCTTTATATTTTACTTTTACGTTACAAGGATCACCCCCCATTAGCATTTTTAACGTTTCGAAACTGCTCGGTTCACAGTTCGGTTCGTTCCACATTAGCATTCTTTTATTTACACATTCCATGAGGGGAAAACTGACAAATTTGTTAAAGTTACCTATTTGCCCTGTGTTTATACAACACTGCATAACCGTATCGAAAAAGAAATTCTTTCCACTGTTAGGCGGTGCATGTATAAACATACAGTTCTTTTTTGGTATTTCTTTATCAATAATTTGTAATAATAACTGCATGAACGCTTTTCTATTTTTTCCATATTGATGTTGCAATAATAAATCTAGGACGGTTATACTATCTTTAATTGATAAAAAATCGTCGGGATCATTATGATTGTAATATCTGTTTGAATAATTAATATTTAAAGCGTGTTTAGCTAATTCAATGAAAGTCATTTTATTTATTGTGGAAGCGAACCGTAAAACTGCAATTTCGCAAACGTGTTGGGACCTGGGTGTATAAGGAAACGGTCCAAAAATCCAAGCATCCATGGAAAATATCCGTTCTATAGGAGTGATAATAAAGGAGAGAAGATAGTCAAAGATTTTATCACCTTTGCCTAGTCTTCGTACTCCTCTATTTCCACTTCCGGATGGTCTTTCATGGTGTCGATCGCTTTGAGAACCGTTCCCTTCATTATTGGAAGAATAGGTGCATCTTTGTTTACCGTAAATGTTGCCCTGTACTCCGCATCCCTCCAAATGTCCTTCTGCTTCTTTCCTCGTATCTTGACCATATTGTAACACTCCAACTTGATCAGAAAATCTCCCAATCCATCCTTTACAGAGCAGCGTGACGTCCCTTTCAGCCTTCTGTATGAGATAGATTGGGAGATTTTCCCACCGCTGTTGTTCATACGTTTCCGCTCGGATAGCCTGTCTAGCACGTCGGCCTCCGAATACCTCTGCGAGTCGAGATCCGATTCCGCAATGACAGGTGGATTTCGGGTATCGGCAGAGGTGGACGGAATGGACGTGCTGTCCGTGCCATCCGAGCATCCACGTGACTTCTGTTCCAATTCGGGCTTTTTCAAATATTCTTTTATGAATGCTATCTCTACTTCGGGTGGGACTTCCGCCGTGGTAAACATCGTGGAGCACGTATCCTTTGCTATGTCCTCCGCGAAGCTCTCTGTTCCATAGAGTGATACAGATTGGGGTGTCGTTTTCATCTTCAGTACCTTTTTTACAATTTGCAGCGCCACAGTCAATTTGTACATCACTTTTTCGTCCAATGTTTGAAGAATTAACCAATCCATTAAATAAACAACAGTTCTGAAGAGCGGGCGAAAGTGATAGTCCGGTGTGTGTAGGCTGTCCGCTTTGACAATCATCTTCATCAGAGGTGCTTTCTTCACTTCGTCGACGCTTGGTTGTTCGTCTTCGCTTTCGGAATCGTTTGATTCTACTACCTTCTTCTTCTTGCGACGAGGTTCCTGCTGAAGAACTTCGGCATCCAGAAAGTCCTGAGTTTGAGGATATTCTGGTTTGTCGTCTTCGCTGTCGCTTATTTGATGCACTTCCGCTATCGTTACCTTTTTTTTCGATTTTTCTTCCTCCGGCACTACTTGAGCTGATTTCTTCGGAGACTTCACGATAAACTTGTCCATCGATTGGGCGGACATTTTCGAGTTTATTAAGATCAAAATCACTAAACACAGCAGCTTCGAACTCTGTTAATGTTTTTGCAGAACGGTTTTCGAATAGAGTAGCTAACACTTTATCTACGTCAACAGATGAATCCGATGAGTACGCACTTTCTAACATGATTATGTTCGTTCCGCTGTGAGTATATTTATACAGATGTTGAAGCCCGAGATTAAAAGGTGTCCCGGTCTCTCCGCCGCCAAGCGGGCCGGGGCGGGGCGGAGCACGTGCGCGCGGCATGGTTGAATGACGTACGTAGTACTCGAGTAGCGCTGCCGCGGGCTCAGTCGACGAGTCATGATTATATCGACATACGTCATGACTGAGCCCGCGGCAGCGCTACTCGAGTACTACGTACGTCATTCAACCATGCCGCGCGCACGTGCTCCGCCCCGCCCCGGCCCGCTTGGCGGCGGAGAGACCGGGACACCTTTTAATCTCGAGTCTCACGCAATAAAACAAACTCGTTGTCTTGCGTGTGTTCAGTATGCCGACGTGGTGGGGCCACCGTTATCTGGGTCCCGGTAATGAACTCGATATTGGAGAGCCACTTAACAATACAGATAGTTACGCGCAGTTGCACGATATACGTTACGAATTTTCTAAAAGCGAAAAAGAAATATTCGAAGCTGATCACAAAGCAATAGCAGATTTTGGTCAAGAATTTTGGAATGACCTTCAGAATTTTAAATGGAACGGTGGTGCGTTAGCCGGAACAGTGTTATTAAGTATAAAAAATAATATAGAAGAGGACTTATTGCACACGACAATATACCCGTGGCACCCGGGGCAAAATGCTGATATGAATAAAAGTGCGTATTCGTTTCGCGAAAAATTAAAATCGCATGTGTTTAAACATTTAAGAGAACAAGGTATAATACCTCGCGATTCTCAACATCAATTGTTTTATTCAACGGGTGAAGGATTACGTTTACATCAACATATATCAGCTCAATTTGGCAACGATAGTGATAATTGGAAAGCTTTAAAAGAAGGAACATTAGATATAGAAAAAGCCGCCGAACAATATAAATCCTATTATGTAAATGTATTCCAAACAGCTCGCGGTCCTCATTTTGCTGATCCAACCAATATTCAGCCAGGGACCTCCGGAACCCCCCAACCAGATAGTGCTTCAATTAGTCCAACTAAACGACCTTCTTCAAACGTTTCAACAAACGATTCTAGTAGTGCTAAAATATCTCGTACTGATACACCTGTTGCACCTGCTACACAAAATATGGACACATCAAATAATGCCTCTATTCCGGTATCTGCTGGTGCGCCATCGTCATCAACAGGTGCTGTGGGAGCAAATACCCCACTTTCAAGAGGAGCCCCAGGCACATCCAGCGGAGGAGGCACTGCCAGCATAAACTTTCCTTTATCAACTGGGCAAGCTGGCAACACTCTTCATTTTACGAAAAGCCGTATTCTGTTTGCTCATTCCATAGTCAACTCTATGCTACCTTTATCTACCCAAACATCTGGCCTCAAAAAGCAAATAAACGGCTTTGTCAATGGCATGGCGTATATACCTGTAGATTATTTGCCTTTCTATATGTCCTACGCCGAATACGAGTCTCTCCCCCCCAACTGTAAAGTAGAGAAAGTGGCTTGTGTTGTAACGCCTGTAGGTTGTAGGACTGCTTTTGATACGGCTCAGAGCATCTCTCAAGTGGCAACTCAAGAATGGATAGCTATAGGTAGAACGGCGGTAGGATTAAATCTAAAGTATCCCACCATTAACTGCCGAGTAAAATCGAATACTACGGAACCCATGGTGCCAACTAGTATCGATAAAATAAATTTTAGTAAAATAAAATCCTCTTACTATTTAGAAAATATCAGTTCTGTGACGGGTATGCCTGTTCAAATAAATGAGTATAATGTTCATCTTATAAATGACAACGCCGAAAAGGAAAAAGATGCGACGAAAAAAGACGTCGATTATACGTTTCATTTGGGAGGATTACCGAGATATGATAAAGTAATCAATAAATTCATGTTCAACGCTGCTGTCGGTACTCCTGTTGTTAATTATGAATATATACCCACATATGCTCATATTAAAGATCATAAGAGAATAAACATAAATTATGCAACAGCTACCAGCAGCGTCGTTGTTCCCCATCACCCGGGACCTTGGCATTTAAACGTAGACGGCTGGCAAACAGACGATAATCATGATCAGAATAAAGGTAGGGCTTACATAAAAAATGCAGACAGTGCTATGCACGAAATGTATACGCCTTTCAAAGACAGATACGATCGCATGATAGAGAGCGGCCCCGTTTCTCATAATTTCAATCCCCCCTCCAATTATAATTGTCAACCGCAGGTGCACGTTGGTTTAGTTCCCACTCCCAATTTAAACCCGGCATCTAACAACAAGTCGTATCAGAACAGCTCTTGTTATTTTCAAGTAGACTGTTTGATAGTTATTTCATACGATGTGGACTCTGCGTTTACTATTGATTCTTCTATCATGTGGAATGATAATGTCCACTTGTTCTATAATGAAGAGAACTATATGTCAACAGGCCTTTCGTTTGGAAAACACCTTGTCAGATATGCCTCTTCAAGTGATGCGTCGCTCAACGCTCAAAAGAGCAAAGATGATCAACGCCCAGTGTCGAGAAAAGGAAAACGAGACAAGTTCCAAATTAAAGGATCGAAACAAAAGCGTCAAATCATTAAAGATGTCAACTTAGATTCAAGTACTAGTTTTTCAGAATTGTCAGATTTAGAATCAAATGATGTAAAAAATTTAATAAAACAATATAAGAAATTGTACACATGTTTATTATTCTTCAAAATCATTGTCATATGACATCAATATATCGCATAAAGTGCGAAATAATTTTACAGGCGTTTTTGGTACGTTTGTTTCATAAGAATTGTCGACACCTTCGAATAACTCTTGTGAAACACTCGCACCAGGAAACTCGGATATATCGATTTTTCCATCGAAATCATCGATATTCCATATTCTGTAGTACACAAATAAATAGAAAATAGCAATTGGGTTAGGTTTTCTGCTAACCTTCTTTAAAAAGGAGGCAGTGCTCCATTTCAATGTTACCATTCGGGACTTGAAAGCAGCATCATCGGGAAAAATATCTGAATTAGATAAAACAATTACAGGGGTGCGGAGTACAACCGCATCGGCTTTATATTTTACTTTTACGTTACAAGGATCACCCCCCATTAGCATTTTTAACGTTTCGAAACTGCTCGGTTCACAGTTCGGTTCGTTCCACATTAGCATTCTTTTATTTACACATTCCATAAGGGGAAAACTGACAAATTTGTTAAAGTTACCTATTTGCCCTGTGTTTATACAACACTGCATAACCGTATCGAAAAAGAAATTCTTTCCACTGTTAGGCGGTGCATGTATAAACATACAGTTCTTTTTTGGTATTTCTTTATCAATAATTTGTAATAATAACTGCATGAACGCTTTTCTATTTTTTCCATATTGATGTTGCAATAATAAATCTAGGACGGTTATACTATCTTTAATTGATAAAAAATCGTCGGGATCATTATGATTGTAATATCTGTTTGAATAATTAATATTTAAAGCGTGTTTAGCTAATTCAATGAAAGTCATTTTATTTATTGTGGAAGCGAACCGTAAAACTGCAATTTCGCAAACGTGTTGGGACCTGGGTGTATAAGGAAACGGTCCAAAAATCCAAGCATCCATGGAAAATATCCGTTCTATAGGAGTGATAATAAAGGAGAGAAGATAGTCAAAGATTTTATCACCTTTGCCTAGTCTTCGTACTCCTCTATTTCCACTTCCGGATGGTCTTTCATGGTGTCGATCGCTTTGAGAACCGTTCCCTTCATTATTGGAAGAATAGGTGCATCTTTGTTTACCGTAAATGTTGCCCTGTACTCCGCATCCCTCCAAATGTCCTTCTGCTTCTTTCCTCGTATCTTGACCATATTGTAACACTCCAACTTGATCAGAAAATCTCCCAATCCATCCTTTACAGAGCAGCGTGACGTCCCTTTCAGCCTTCTGTATGAGATAGATTGGGAGATTTTCCCACCGCTGTTGTTCATACGTTTCCGCTCGGATAGCCTGTCTAGCACGTCGGCCTCCGAATACCTCTGCGAGTCGAGATCCGATTCCGCAATGACAGGTGGATTTCGGGTATCGGCAGAGGTGGACGGAATGGACGTGCTGTCCGTGCCATCCGAGCATCCACGTGACTTCTGTTCCAATTCGGGCTTTTTCAAATATTCTTTTATGAATGCTATCTCTACTTCGGGTGGGACTTCCGCCGTGGTAAACATCGTGGAGCACGTATCCTTTGCTATGTCCTCCGCGAAGCTCTCTGTTCCATAGAGTGATACAGATTGGGGTGTCGTTTTCATCTTCAGTACCTTTTTTACAATTTGCAGCGCCACAGTCAATTTGTACATCACTTTTTCGTCCAATGTTTGAAGAATTAACCAATCCATTAAATAAACAACAGTTCTGAAGAGCGGGCGAAAGTGATAGTCCGGTGTGTGTAGGCTGTCCGCTTTGACAATCATCTTCATCAGAGGTGCTTTCTTCACTTCGTCGACGCTTGGTTGTTCGTCTTCGCTTTCGGAATCGTTTGATTCTACTACCTTCTTCTTCTTGCGACGAGGTTCCTGCTGAAGAACTTCGGCATCCAGAAAGTCCTGAGTTTGAGGATATTCTGGTTTGTCGTCTTCGCTGTCGCTTATTTGATGCACTTCCGCTATCGTTACCTTTTTTTTCGATTTTTCTTCCTCCGGCACTACTTGAGCTGATTTCTTCGGAGACTTCACGATAAACTTGTCCATCGATTGGGCGGACATTTTCGAGTTTATTAAGATCAAAATCACTAAACACAGCAGCTTCGAACTCTGTTAATGTTTTTGCAGAACGGTTTTCGAATAGAGTAGCTAACACTTTATCTACGTCAACAGATGAATCCGATGAGTACGCACTTTCTAACATGATTATGTTCGTTCCGCTGTGAGTATATTTATACAGATGTTGAAGCCCGAGATTAAAAGGTGTCCCGGTCTCTCCGCCGCCAAGCGGGCCGGGGCGGGGCGGAGCACGTGCGCGCGGCATGGTTGAATGACGTACGTAGTACTCGAGTAGCGCTGCCGCGGGCTCAGTCGACGAGTCATGATTATATCGACATACGTCATGACTGAGCCCGCGGCAGCGCTACTCGAGTACTACGTACGTCATTCAACCATGCCGCGCGCACGTGCTCCGCCCCGCCCCGGCCCGCTTGGCGGCGGAGAGACCGGGACACCTTTTAATCTCGGGCTTCAACATCTGTATAAATATACTCACAGCGGAACGAACATAATCATGTTAGAAAGTGCGTACTCATCGGATTCATCTGTTGACGTAGATAAAGTGTTAGCTACTCTATTCGAAAACCGTTCTGCAAAAACATTAACAGAGTTCGAAGCTGCTGTGTTTAGTGATTTTGATCTTAATAAACTCGAAAATGTCCGCCCAATCGATGGACAAGTTTATCGTGAAGTCTCCGAAGAAATCAGCTCAAGTAGTGCCGGAGGAAGAAAAATCGAAAAAAAAGGTAACGATAGCGGAAGTGCATCAAATAAGCGACAGCGAAGACGACAAACCAGAATATCCTCAAACTCAGGACTTTCTGGATGCCGAAGTTCTTCAGCAGGAACCTCGTCGCAAGAAGAAGAAGGTAGTAGAATCAAACGATTCCGAAAGCGAAGACGAACAACCAAGCGTCGACGAAGTGAAGAAAGCACCTCTGATGAAGATGATTGTCAAAGCGGACAGCCTACACACACCGGACTATCACTTTCGCCCGCTCTTCAGAACTGTTGTTTATTTAATGGATTGGTTAATTCTTCAAACATTGGACGAAAAAGTGATGTACAAATTGACTGTGGCGCTGCAAATTGTAAAAAAGGTACTGAAGATGAAAACGACACCCCAATCTGTATCACTCTATGGAACAGAGAGCTTCGCGGAGGACATAGCAAAGGATACGTGCTCCACGATGTTTACCACGGCGGAAGTCCCACCCGAAGTAGAGATAGCATTCATAAAAGAATATTTGAAAAAGCCCGAATTGGAACAGAAGTCACGTGGATGCTCGGATGGCACGGACAGCACGTCCATTCCGTCCACCTCTGCCGATACCCGAAATCCACCTGTCATTGCGGAATCGGATCTCGACTCGCAGAGGTATTCGGAGGCCGACGTGCTAGACAGGCTATCCGAGCGGAAACGTATGAACAACAGCGGTGGGAAAATCTCCCAATCTATCTCATACAGAAGGCTGAAAGGGACGTCACGCTGCTCTGTAAAGGATGGATTGGGAGATTTTCTGATCAAGTTGGAGTGTTACAATATGGTCAAGATACGAGGAAAGAAGCAGAAGGACATTTGGAGGGATGCGGAGTACAGGGCAACATTTACGGTAAACAAAGATGCACCTATTCTTCCAATAATGAAGGGAACGGTTCTCAAAGCGATCGACACCATGAAAGACCATCCGGAAGTGGAAATAGAGGAGTACGAAGACTAGGCAAAGGTGATAAAATCTTTGACTATCTTCTCTCCTTTATTATCACTCCTATAGAACGGATATTTTCCATGGATGCTTGGATTTTTGGACCGTTTCCTTATACACCCAGGTCCCAACACGTTTGCGAAATTGCAGTTTTACGGTTCGCTTCCACAATAAATAAAATGACTTTCATTGAATTAGCTAAACACGCTTTAAATATTAATTATTCAAACAGATATTACAATCATAATGATCCCGACGATTTTTTATCAATTAAAGATAGTATAACCGTCCTAGATTTATTATTGCAACATCAATATGGAAAAAATAGAAAAGCGTTCATGCAGTTATTATTACAAATTATTGATAAAGAAATACCAAAAAAGAACTGTATGTTTATACATGCACCGCCTAACAGTGGAAAGAATTTCTTTTTCGATACGGTTATGCAGTGTTGTATAAACACAGGGCAAATAGGTAACTTTAACAAATTTGTCAGTTTTCCCCTTATGGAATGTGTAAATAAAAGAATGCTAATGTGGAACGAACCGAACTGTGAACCGAGCAGTTTCGAAACGTTAAAAATGCTAATGGGGGGTGATCCTTGTAACGTAAAAGTAAAATATAAAGCCGATGCGGTTGTACTCCGCACCCCTGTAATTGTTTTATCTAATTCAGATATTTTTCCCGATGATGCTGCTTTCAAGTCCCGAATGGTAACATTGAAATGGAGCACTGCCTCCTTTTTAAAGAAGGTTAGCAGAAAACCTAACCCAATTGCTATTTTCTATTTATTTGTGTACTACAGAATATGGAATATCGATGATTTCGATGGAAAAATCGATATATCCGAGTTTCCTGGTGCGAGTGTTTCACAAGAGTTATTCGAAGGTGTCGACAATTCTTATGAAACAAACGTACCAAAAACGCCTGTAAAATTATTTCGCACTTTATGCGATATATTGATGTCATATGACAATGATTTTGAAGAATAATAAACATGTGTACAATTTCTTATATTGTTTTATTAAATTTTTTACATCATTTGATTCTAAATCTGACAATTCTGAAAAACTAGTACTTGAATCTAAGTTGACATCTTTAATGATTTGACGCTTTTGTTTCGATCCTTTAATTTGGAACTTGTCTCGTTTTCCTTTTCTCGACACTGGGCGTTGATCATCTTTGCTCTTTTGAGCGTTGAGCGACGCATCACTTGAAGAGGCATATCTGACAAGGTGTTTTCCAAACGAAAGGCCTGTTGACATATAGTTCTCTTCATTATAGAACAAGTGGACATTATCATTCCACATGATAGAAGAATCAATAGTAAACGCAGAGTCCACATCGTATGAAATAACTATCAAACAGTCTACTTGAAAATAACAAGAGCTGTTCTGATACGACTTGTTGTTAGATGCCGGGTTTAAATTGGGAGTGGGAACTAAACCAACGTGCACCTGCGGTTGACAATTATAATTGGAGGGGGGATTGAAATTATGAGAAACGGGGCCGCTCTCTATCATGCGATCGTATCTGTCTTTGAAAGGCGTATACATTTCGTGCATAGCACTGTCTGCATTTTTTATGTAAGCCCTACCTTTATTCTGATCATGATTATCGTCTGTTTGCCAGCCGTCTACGTTTAAATGCCAAGGTCCCGGGTGATGGGGAACAACGACGAACAGCAGACGGCACGACGGCGTAGCCTCGTACTCGCGTAAGATAGGTTGAACTTTGAAAGTTTAACATGAATAAGATCGCAATTATCAGCAAATACAAAAATAAAGACAGAGGAGCTCAATGCTCAGAGGGAGAGACCTCGACGGATGTCAAAAAGAATCTGACGATGAGAAGGTCTAGCTTCGTCCACGAAGCTAGATTTTGGTGGGTGGATTAATTTTATAGCCCAGATTTAATATCTGAGGGCCGATCATTTACTTCATCGTTAAGCCGATCGATAAGACTGTCTATGAGTGATGCTATTGGTCGAAAATTGTAAAACTTGGCTGTTGCTATGGTAACCATCGTTAAGAGTCTCGTTTTATAAATGCTATTCATGAGTAACCTTTAAAAAACGGACACTATAACGATGGTTACCATAGCAACAGCCAAGTTTTACAATTTTCGACCAATAGCATCAGTCATAGACAGTCTTATCGATCGGTTTAACGATGAAGTAAATGATCGGCCCTCAGGACTTTTACGACTTTCTATGATTCGATATGAGTTATTTACATAACTCGCGTCCCGATCCCATAAGGATTGACTCTCTCGAACTTTTCCCACTGGCGAGAAGCCCTGGTCGTCCCGATCTCGGTGAGACCACGTGACTCGGACAACCAATCGGGGAGCACCACGTGGATGTCCGAGTCAGTTTCCCTTAGAAATCGGGAAACCTCAGGAAATTTGTCGGGCGAATCAGGACATCCGCACGCGAAACCCGCGTCTGGCCGGATCCACCCGACGCACTATGGTCCCAAATCAAATCCTAGGCGGTCAAAAATAGATCTGTTCAAAGTAGAAAAAAAAACTATTCTAGCTGATACAGATGATTTTAGAGGGTTTATTTAGCAAGGTAGTCACCCCTGGATTGTCATAAATCCATCGGAGACAAATATTAGATGGAACCTTAATTCCTGTGGTATTTAATGTCTGTATATTTTTGACCGCTTAGGATTTGATTTGGATCTATAGTGCGACGCCAACTTACGCTGACGTGCGCGTGAAGCCAGACAGAAGCTTTTATCTTCTTTTATCTTCGTTGTTGTGTCGGGTATGGGATAGTTTTTTATGGCTACGATTTTGTTAGGGTTAGGTTTCATACCTTGAGGGGTGATGACGTGCCCCAGTTAGTCTACCTCTTTTCTAAGAAATTCAGATTTGTCTAGTTGGATTTTCAGGATAAATTGCCTCAACCTATCAAACACTTATCGTAGATTCTGGATATGCTCCTGAAGGCTGGTGTTAAATATGATTATATCATCTAGGTAAACTAGGCAGCTGTTATTTTGAAGACCACGCAAGATGTTATCCATCGTTCTTTGAAAGGTCGACGGGGCGTTCTTTAGAACAAAAGGCATCCTAAAAAACTCGTAATGACCATTTTCGGTTGAAAATGCAGTCTTGGCGATTGAGTCAGTGTGGATTTCTAGTTGGTGGAAGCATGATGCCAAATCTAGGGATGTAAAATACTGACATCTACCCAGTCTGTCCAGAAGGTCAGTTATGTTTGGGAGAGGGTATTTATCGCCTAATGTTTTATCATTAAGCTTTCCGTAATCAATAACTATCCTCCATTTTTGTTTGCCACTGGCGTACATCTTTTTGGGGACGACCCAGATCGGTGATGACCAGGGAGAATAGGATGGCCTTATTATCCCCTGGTCTAACATTTTTGAAATCTGACTTTGCACCTCTTGTCTGTGCACTTGAGGATACCTATATGTTTTTGTGAATATGGGATTTTCATCCACAGTCTTAATTTCGTGCTGAATCTCATGGGCAAACGTGAGGGAGTCACCTTCCACGTGGAATATATCTTAATACTCTCGTGTGAGGTTATTTATCTCAAAAACTTCTTCTGAATTTAGGTGGTCGCTGCGTATTAGTGAGAAGTCGAAATTGTTTGTTGTTTGAATGTTATTGAAATTTGTCGGTTTCCGTTTGCGTTTCCTTTTTGGTTTTTCATTTTTATTTTTTACATAGAAGAAATAATTTAACACAGGAACACAAGAATAAAATTTAATAATCAATAAAACCGAAAATAACCGAGTATTAATTATTATAACATTTAGAATGTATTTAAATAGATAAACAACTTTTTAACCAGCTTTTGAAACATTAGTAAGAACAATGGGTCTGTTGCAAACTTTTGCTACAGCGATAAAAAGTGTTTACTCGAATGTAAAATGGCCTGAAAAGTCCATTGGTGGCATCATAAAGTCAATAAATACAATATTAAACTCACAAGAGGCGTTTATCGAAATCCAAGATGGCGGCAAAATATCGAGGAATCTGAATGTATGCACCGTGATCATCCAAGGATTGCCAACTTTGACAACCTTACTGCAGGTAGAGGTTATGTGTTTGTTTACGTTGTGATTAGTTGTGATGGATATTGTGAGGTTGGCTATCCTTGGATGTTCGTGGTGCATGCATACAGATTGCTCGATATTTTGCCGCCATCTTGGATTTCATTAACCGCATTTTGTGAGTTTATTGTTGCATTTCATTGCTTTCTGATGCCATCATTGGACTTTTCAGGCGATTTTACATTAGATTGCACACTCTATTGCGCTGTAGCAAAAGTTTGCAACAGACCCATTGAAACAATTATTCGTCTAACAAAAAAACCGAAAGCCCGTCTAGAAAAAAATGAAGAACGAAAAACAGGAGGAGACTCTGCGAGCCAACGAATCGCATCAGACTAACTTTTCTTCAGTTTTCGACTCTCCCTGAAGCCTCCGGACTCTCGGGATCCTAGCTTCCCATGGGAAAACCAGGGTCCAAAAAGCCCCAAGTCAGCAAGGAAAGTCGGAAAAAAGATGACGCCACCACAACTGCCCCGATGCGCCTTGCCGTCCCGGGCATCGAAAAATCCGAACTCAACTTGAATAACGAACAAATTCGGATTTTCCGCTGCCCGAAACGGCAGAAGAGCCACCACAGTCCACAGTTGAGGCGGCGAATCCTACAAGTGCATCATTTTTAGTGTGTTTTACGCAAAAATCAGCGACTGGCTAGACACGAGCATGAGATCAGAATCACCGGAAATTCATCCCCGGCTTGCGTCCGCCCGATCGAAGATTCTCGGAAAACACATTGATCACGTCTAGCGTCGTCACCATCCAACGCTATTGGAATTGTTGAACGTGGTGATATCTACGATATCCCCGCCGTTCATTACACTAACGTGGCATTTAATTTTTTTAGGTTGTCTTTCCCTATTAAAGCATCGAAATGGTTATGAAAGTTGAAAAGCTGAAATTTTAGAAAACCGAGTTTTTTCAATATTTTTGAATTAGGAATATCTGTGCATTCTTTCACGGGGTTCGAACCATGAATAGTGTCTATTGTAGTCTAGTGTCTATAGTAGTCTATTGTAGACGGTGTTCGTACAGACACTCATTGGCACGGGACGATTTGTAGGGACCATGCTTCCTGATGGTCTTCGTTGGTTATTGTTTTGAGCAGGTCTTTGGTTTTGGAAATTTTGGTTGGGTGTTTGGCTCTGATAATTATTTTGTGGTTGAGTGGGTCTCTGTTGATTCGAATAATTATTCTCAAATTTAGCGGGTCTGTTTTGTTGATTAAAATTGTTATTGCAAGGGGGACGTTGAGTAGCGTTATTTTGGTTATTATACATATTATTATTACGTGGTGGAAATCCTTGGGTATTTAAATTCTGTGGTCTTCAATTTTGGTTGAAATTTGGGTTTTGTCGTTGCATATTTGGCTGTAAATTGATGCGGCAAGTGTTTTCATGCTGAAAATCGTTAGTAAGCAGACTCAGTGCCTCGTTCATTGATCCTGGATCGCGTGTTTTCATGTAATGATCGAGAGGTATACTTAATCCATTCAACAATGTTTGTAACCCTACTTCGTTCAAATAATTTTTAATGATTTGGTTAGCATTTAAGACATCTGCAAGATGGGTGTCTCAGGAGGAGTGTTGTAAATAAAGGTGGTTTTGGATACGTTGGAAGAAATCAAATGATGTCTCGTTTTGCGTTTGTCTCATGTGGATCATTTCGATTGTTAAAGTCGATGCTTTTCTCTTGTCACTGTATGTTTGTAACAGGGCATCTTTCAAGTCGTTCCAATTGTCTATGCGGCAATTAGATATCTGTATCTGAGCATTTTCCGTAATTTTGGAGAGTATACTAGACATTAAAAATTCATTTTGAAATTTTTCGACATTTTGCGTGTCATAAAATCGGTTGATTAGTTTTTCGCAGATTCCTATGAATCTGGGAGTAGTTGAACTTCTCCTTGAAATTCTGGAATCATTTTTAAATATTCGTTCCTTAATTCGGGGAGGTTCCTACCATTTTTTCCTAAGTTTAGGACTGGTTCCCTTGAGACGTTGGTTTGGGCCATTTTGACTTACAATTTATAAATTTCAAGGTAATAAAAGAGAAATAAAATAAAAGGGGTAAAAGAAATGGGGAACAAAGCAAATTTTTGCAAACACACGCAAAGACGCACGAAAAAAAAAAATAATATTATTATAGTAGGACAGGAGGACGTTACTCTTTCATAAGGGTTCGACAGAATGACGAATGATCTCTTTATTTTGAACCCTCCAGCTCTAATAAAAAACTTGCGAAATGGCACGCTACGCCACAATCTTTGCTCCATTTCAATCTATGTTTGACTATCGATTGCTGGTAAATCGCTGCTACTTTCCGAAACGATTGTATTTCTCATAACCTATTCAAGATTTATCATTGTTGCAAATTGCACGACTCGCCACCGCTTATACCATATCAAACTTTGAAATGTGAAAGTAGTCAGTCTTAAACTTAAGTATTTAGTCAGCATATACTTACCCATTAATCAGATTGAGCGCGAGCGCTGCCCACGCCTCGTCATATGCTTCGCCCTCCGCCTCTTCTTCCCTTTGTAGTATTTGGCTGCCCTTTTCTATAGGATTCATTGTCGACAAGCAATAAAAGCACGAAAAAAAAAATAATTATATTTTGACACTGGAGCAGTAAGTTCGTTCACAATCACAATGTTACACAGAATGACGAATGATCTCCTCTTGAACCCTCCAGCTCTAATCAAAACTAAGTCAAAAAATTCCTTAATGTTATCATACTTACCTTCTCTACAACTTACTGTGGGAAAATGAATCGAGTTCTGGTCCATGATAAATCGTAAACTGCGTTCGTTTGCTCAAACTTACCATTGTCGCTATTTCGCCCATTCATTCAATGGGAATCATTTTTGTTGTTTCTTCTACTTACTATATATCTGGCAACGTTGTGTGAAAAAAATTGAGTTATCTACGCCAATTCCTTCAACGAACAGGGCACCCGTGAGTTGCTGGTGATTTGCTTAGCATGAGCATTCTTGACCAAGTGCGTCTCTTTTACTTCATTTTCGATCTTAAAGATTACTCACAGAAAACTGGGGTCCAGTTTCACCCACCAACATTCGTCCACCACCGCACGGCGCTACGGATATACGCGAAAGATAAGCGGCTGCTGCTCCTCACTTCAAGTCCCCGCTGCTTCCTAACCTCGCGCGCGCGAATTTTGAGTCGTAACCTTACGAATCACTTTCTAAAAAAATAAAATTATTTTCACAAATACAAAATTGGAAAGTGCAAAGTTTCGATATAATCGATACAAAGATTATAAGTTCGAAAAAGACGAAAAAGGAGCGGAGTGACCACCAATGCACCAATATACAATGAGTGATGATGAGAGAGTGAATTCCAAGTTTCACTCAGTGAAGCTTGGAGTCTAAGAGGAAAAACGTTTACGTGACAAAATTGATAAACATATATGTGCATTTTTGGTTTAGTCGAAGTATGAGTAATCGGAAATAATGAGGTACATAAGGTGTGATTACATAACTCGCTACCACTACCTAGCGTCGCAGATTCGATTAATCGTTTCATGTTTTCACTCTATTTGTCCTATACACCGACAGCTTTCTTCCGCGCTTCACTCTGCGGAGTCACGTCTATTTGGAAAACGCTACATTTTTGACCATTTAAACTCCTGAATATTTTCGATTTGAGCGAGTGTTCTGGGTTCCCTCAATAGTTCGATTATTTTCACAGGTTTAAATTTTCTGAATGCAGCGTTGCCAAATTGCCTGCAATACCTCACTCCATGCATTTTAATGTTCTAGAACGGTCCGCTGGGGGGGGGGGGGGGGAGCTTGGCTGATGCATTGTTCTAGAACGTTCCACCGTAAGTAATTAACA
This sequence comes from Trialeurodes vaporariorum, assembly GCA_011764245.1. NCBI lineage: Eukaryota > Metazoa > Arthropoda > Insecta > Hemiptera > Aleyrodidae > Trialeurodes > Trialeurodes vaporariorum. Next base: position 4,887,449 of record VMOF01000369.1, on the reverse strand, counting down.
TATCAGTGAAGAGGGTGGAGGGGGTGGGTTTAGGTTAGTCCGAAAACAGGAAAATTCTTGAATAAGACAAGTTTCAGATTGTCTAATTCTTCCGTTTGGTCACGTTTACATCATTGCGTAATAGTCTCATAAATCATCGTACTCTTTTATGAGTTACCCTTCGGGTCTGTACTTAAACCCGCACTGTGCTTAAACCCGCATTGTGCTCAAACCCGCTGTGCTTATCCCCGCACTGTGATTATACCCTACTAACCTCGAAGCACTTTCAATCACCCGTAATTTTGGAAACTCGTAAAATGGGTCTAAAATTAATACACCTGCGAACGAACTTTAAATCTATGATGTCTAATTTTTGTCTCTCCACCAGGGCAGTTCTTATCACCGAAGTGTCAACTTCTCCGAGGCTCTCAGATTACACCCTCCCCCCCTTCAACGGTATCTAAATTCCATTTTTTTTTTATTTTTATTATTTTTTTTATTTTTTTTTTATTTTTCTCGCTTCGATTTGACTTTTAAATCACAAGACTGGTTAATAATAATCAGAAAGTTATAAAAAGAAGAAAAATATGTTTTGTACTTACATTCTCTGGGATTTGTGCCAGTTCTCCCGCACTCAAAATTTCCTGCGCTGGCCACGGTGTTTCCAAAATCGCTTCATTCTCTTGTGACCTGGTTGGTATTTGAAGAACATCTATCTCACTTAGCGTTTCGTCAAAGGGCCACGGGTTTCTTGCGAATGCCGCTAGCTCCTGTAGACAGTTGAAAGAAAAAAATAAGTTTCATTGAATCAAACCTTGAAATTAAACTATCGTTTTTTTTTTTTTTTTTTTTTTGAACGAATGAATGAAAAAAGTATAAGAATTCAAATGAAAATTTTAAACTTACATCCTCGATGACTTTCTGGAAATCCTCTTCAGTCCACTCGATTTCCTCTTCCTCCGGCCAAATCTCCATCTCTCTCTCTGTCCCTCACTGTCGACGATTTTGCCACCCCAGTCACGGCTTTATAAAAATAAACAAAGAAACAAAAATTAAAATAATGGAAATTAAAAAAATTATATAAAAAATGTGCGATTAAAGCGCTTCATTTCAACGAGTTCACTGATTTGAAAAATTGTTGTTGTTTTTGTTGCTGACAATTTGATCAAAAAAAAAAAAACCTTTAATAATATGAAATCAAAATCGAATTGCTCGAACAGTTCATCATCACCCTGTAATAACTCCATGTCCTCAGCTCGCGTCCTTTTTTTCTGCGTTTCTTCTAGCTGATTGAGGACGGTTCTGAGCGAGCCGCCTTTAAAACTTCTCGTCTCTTACGTGCGTGATAACATATGCGAGGACCAGGGCAAGCCCCGTAATCCTGCATTTTCATGCCGTAACGAGTCAGGCTATTATAAAAGATTTTATGCACTTCCCTGTCACAATCGACTCGTTGAATTGGGAAAAAAGCTTGTGGACGGTCCGTTTCTTACGTAGTGTGGTTGAGAACATGGAGATAAAACAGGCTATATGATACTCTTCTCAAACAGCGTCTCCTCTGACGGGTCAGCTTCAGGCGTTTTATCAGTAAAGAATGACGGCATTTCGCACTCGGGTGTTGATGTTAAAGTGGGCTTAAAAAACGCCGGCAAATTGGTTGGAAGAACCGGCGGTAGAGAGGTTTGAGGGAGAATCCCCGAGATTTCAGGGGTCTCTCTGTAAATATTACACCAAGATGGGTATGCAGGAGATGACGCGGGGAGGAAATTAACCCCTGAAATCTCTACAGAGGCTTCTGTCATTTCAAAAAAGATGGGGGAGGTACAAGGAGAAGTTTTGTTGGCCATAAGATTCTGCACAGATAAAAATTAAAATATTAGATAAAATTATAACAAAACAAAAAAAAAAAAAAACCTGCCTTATATCCTCCATTAAAGTTTCAATAATAATATCCTCCATTTTGGGTGCTTCAGGGCCTAATAACAATTTAACAGCTCTCAATTTATCATCGTAGAAGGTATAGTCCCTACTTGATTCATATAGCTGAAAGTGCCACTCCAATTTATCGGGAAAAGACTGTACCGTAAAATACCGCCATCCAGAATCGATGAATTTTCGTGGACACGGAACAAGTTCTCTGACCAGAAATTTCATGATTTTGGACTCGCAATTTGCACCCATTTCCTCTGTCAGCTCCTTAACTATCTTAAAGAGGAAAAGAGCATAGTCTTCACCTGAGAGGTGAGTTTTTACCTGTAGAACCCCTTTCCGAATAAATTGAATGGACGATACGGCCTCGGAGTAATATCAACTACTATAACAATGCCCTGAGAAAAGGACCTTATTCAAAATGAGCAAAATTGGCCCATGACGGATTTTCACCAGGGCATCGGACCGAATCGAACCGTGAACCGCGAACCGCTCCGAACCGCTGAATTTACAAACCGCGAACCGAACCGCGAACCTTTTTTCCACTGAGGCGGAGAACCCGAACCTGAACCGAACCGACTGGCTGAACCCGGTTCGAACCGGTTCAACGGCTTAGAAACGAGGTCTTGGAAAAAAACCTGTAAAGGGAAAAGAGCAAACAGTTTGAGCATTTACTCTGTGAGTACTGAGTAGGTACTCGCTGGATCTCAAAATCGCAAACTTTTCGCATAGAAAGATTACACAGAGTCACGCATCTAAACTAGTTTGAAGCAACTGAACGTTGATTGGTCTGCTGATTCGTTTGAAGTTATGAGGGTCTCAAAAGTCTGTGGCATGCCGAGTCACGTGATACGCGGGTTGCAGTCAGCGCCCACTTGCTACAAACCAGGTGATTTCTACGTGAGACTGCGGCTAATGCATTTTGAGAAAACGAAGGTAGTCACGGTAACAGTAATTTTCCGAGAAAAGAAAGAAGGGAAAATATTCTGGTTTGAAGTGAGAAAATATTCGAACTCGACCAAATTTTCTCCGAACCGAACCGAACCGGTTCACAAATGTCTGAACCGGTTCGGAGCGGTCCGGAAAGTCGCGTGAACCCGAACCGAACCGCGAACCTTTTTTTTCGTGAAGTGTGAACCGCGAACCGAACCCGAACCGATTTTTTCTGCGGTCCGATGCCCTGATTTTCACCGGCTTTTAGTATGTTATAGAGGTGTGACGCGGAGCTCACGGGTAGTTACGTGACATATAGATGCACTGATATTTCGGGCTAATTCTGGCCGCGGCCAAGGCCGAGACCATAATTAGCTTCGATTAGATGAGCACCCTTAGGTGATAATCAGTGGAGGAATGAAACGCACAAACAGAGCGCTTTCACGCCTACCACTATGATACATAAGGTGAACTTTCGACTATACGTCACTTCTTACAAGCTTGTCTAAAGTTCACCCCACGCTCGTCAATAACGACCCACAAGTTCCGTGCCACGACCCCGAAACTATTTATCTGTAAATTATTGTGAATAAACCCTCGTTTAACCTCATAAACGCTCTTACTTCGCTACCAAGAATCACATTCTAGACATTATAAAGTGTTCAGTCTAAGGACCGACCACAATTGGTGGCAGCTAGTGATTCGATTACAGAAAATTAAAGATACTTCGGTGGTAGGTTTTTCTTCGAGAACGAAAAATTCGTCGGCACATCAAGAAATTGACTTCAGGTTAGTCGTTATATATTAAGACATACTTATCTAATTGCATATCCATTGTGTTCCCAGTGTTCCCAACCCCCTCTTCCCCTCCACCACCCACTCATCATCTTTTTTTTCAGATAGTGTTTTAGATATAGAAAAAACGGACTACGCCAAAGAAAAAAAAAATATAGAAAAATAAATAAAAAAATAAATAGCTTGCTTTTTGAAACAAAACGAAAGAATTGATATAATTTCTGACAGAACTTCAAACGCTTTTGGCACTTTTAAACCGTAATAAGTTCAGCTTTTCCTGAAATAGTCAAAGTAATTTGACCTATAGTACGGCGAAGCCAGACTGCGGAGTAAAAGAAAGCCGAATTTTTTGGAGAGCTGGACGGGAAGAATACCAGTTTTAGAAATTGTTTCAAGAAGCGCATGCATAAGTAATTGGGTGTAATTTAGTTGAGGAGGTCGAATAAAAAAGAGAAGAGTTGCAATTAAAGAAAAAGAAACAAGAAATATAATAAAATAAATTGAGACATTAAAAATAACACTTTTTTTTGTTGTTTTGTTTGGTTGCCGTGGTTCTTCTTGACTTTTTTTGTTGTTGTTGTTAAAAAATGGCATCACCTGACGGCAATATCTCAGGAACATCTGAAACAAACAACGATGACAAAGAGTTGATTAGTCTTATGCTGGAAAAATTGCAATATTTTTCAGATAAACCTAGTCAAAACATTTGTCACTTTTTTAACGAATTCGAAGAAATTAAGCAACTGGCTAAATGGTCAGAGCAAAAAGCATTTTATTTTTGCCGAACAAAATTAAGTGGTGAAGTACTGAATTACGTAAAAAATCAGCCGGAGATTTCGAGCATTTAAAAGGCACGAATTGCACTGGGCTCAAAATAGGGTTTGCTGGTACTGGGTTTCAATAAGAACGCATATAACAGGCGAAGATCAAATGAAATACAGGTACAAAATGGACCTGTACAATGCCTTATTTTTTAGTTTTTACACAAGGCACAATCTGACAAGAACTTTTTACGACTACGCAATGCGCGAGATATGCAAAAACGATGAGGAAAGCACGTTCTGCGCGTGCAATAAAAATTATACATACTACGCCTCGAAGCAACTGGTTTATGAGAAAATAAAGGAACGCTATTATAATCAAAAATAAACAGAAACAATAGAAGATACCACGCTAGGTAATTATAACTTAAGCTCAAACAAATACCTCATCTAACTGGATTTGAACATCTAGAAAGGAACGAAACCTTTAATGAACGTTCAAATTATTATTATTTTTTTCGCTTATCTTCGTTTTATTCTCTCTTTCTGCCTTGGTTTCACCATTTCTTAAGAAAAATCGTCGAAACAAATAAAATAGTAAATATGGACTTACAAGTCAATGGTCTCCAGAAAATCCAATTGGTACTCCAAATCGGAGTACCGTTCGTGTAACACTATATAGACTCGGTAGTGACACTCACACACGTTATCGAAAATTTCGTAAGTAATGGCCCCCCCCCCCCTTCATCAAAAATCCGATCAACGCACCCTAGACTAAAATTTAACTCACGATAATACTGTAAATACAATAACATAAGCGGACGGTGGGAAGGGAGGCAGAAAAAAATTAAAACTAAGGGGTCACCGGGAGAACACATCTCGATGATATGATAGTTGTGAAACACATCACTATCTGCGAAATTTAGACTGCTCATGATGAAGGCGAGAAATGAACTAACGATAGAGAGACTCGGGGATGGGAAACCCAAACCATCCCCCTCCAGTCGAAAATCAGGTGGGAAAATTATTACCTAAGAGGAATCATAGATTGGGAAAAATTGAGAGATGGGAAAATTCCTGAGTGCGGAAATATCCACTGAGCGGTGAGCGTAAGGGACAAACCCACACTCACGCAAGCACCGGAGAAACCGCCCTGGCGCTAGCTGGCGCTAATAACTAGGTCAGTCACTGATCAAGGTGACATAATCTATACGCATCCATCAATATTCCAAAATATAGCTAAGACTATAAAATTATACATAGATACTACTTACCGCATATAGGATCCTCGGACACAGGACCATGCACAATTTCAGGACCCGCATCATAACTCGTCCGACTGATATCCATAACGCCGATAAAATGATAACAATAAACAACTTCATTTTCACTGTTCTTAAAAGTTAGCCAGGACTTTCGGGATTGCACACTAAGCAATTTTTCCGAAAACTCAACAGTCACCGGTAAAAATTCAGGCATCCGCGAACCCAAAAAAGATTCGAGCCGCAGATGGTAAAATAAATGATAGATGACTACCATATGGGTAGCATCAATAGTGATAAAACGCTCACGTTTTCCAAAAAAATCACGAAGGTCAATTATGAAATCAGACATTTCAATGATAGATTATAATTTTTTTTTGACAAGTAAGTACCGTCGCAATCAAATGCACACAAAACTGTCAACTCAAGTCATCGTTGTTATTCATCTTATATGGTTTCATACCACGGTTGGGACAACAGTCCCGTTAATTCTAAAAATAAGAAAGTTCAAGCTATCATCGAAAAGTATAGCACAATATTCAACTTTCTCATTTATGTTTCACCTCATAGCATGTTTCATTACATATAAGCAATGAGTAAATAATCTCCGAAAAAACGACGAAAAGTCGATGGACATTATTTTTTTCCGCATGTTTTATTTTTCTTTTTTTTTTTGCGCAAAGAACAGACAAAAGAAAAGCATGGGAGAAAGAAGAAGAAGGGGAAAAAAAAAAAAAAAAAAAAAAAAAAAAAAAAAAACTTTATTTTTCTTTTTCCTCTCACCTTTCCTCTTCTCAGTTCAAAATTATTTTTTTATTCTAAAGCAGTGCTAAAGAAAAAGAGCCAAAAAATAAAAAAAGCTGCAATTACAAAAGTGTCTTAAATATAATGCGCTAACATTGAACCCATTGTGTAAATTCGTTTGCGATATGAAAACTACCCCGTTGAATAATTTTCGTTTTCAGAAGCATGATCATGGCTATCGCAACTCTCTCAATGGTGGGCACAAAATCAATACCGATGGAAACACTGGAACCTAACGCAGGAGTCGTCTTTGTCTACGAAAGCTCAATCTTGATCTCGGGTAACAAATGGACAATGGGCATCAACATACCGCTGATGGAATACAACTCCTCGCTCATCGCCATTGACATCCACATTACGTCACTAAAAAACCTGGTCGGCGGAAAAGAGACTCCAACCTTTTTGGCGCAAGTCGTGTCATCAGAAGTCGATCGTTTCAGGGGCCGGCTGGATCAGGTCAAATCAATCTTCGACGATTTATCCAACTTTTGGGCACCTACATATGCATCATCAAGGAACAGGCGGTCAGGAGCACCCTTATCTTTCGTCGGCTCAGCATTCAACTATCTATTCGGAACAGCCACACGGGACATGTTCAACAAAGTAAAACAACAGAACGCGCTGCTGGAAAAAAGCCAATTGGGACTAAAACACAACATGCAACAACAAATTTCAGTCATGGGACGTCTCAACGCATTCCAAAACGCGTCCGTTGGGGTAATCAAACAGGTGGAAAATGCAACCAACTCGTTAATAAAAAGTGTAGGTAATGTGTCGGAAAAATTTCAAAGATTAGAATTAACAGAATACAATATGTTTAAGGCAAATAACTACCTTAGACAAATTGATGACCAAATTTCAACGGTCAAAGATGCCGTTGAAGAGCTCAGAGTAGCTCTTGAATTTATAACATTAGGCAAATTATCGCATTTTTTCTTACCTCAGGCAAAATTTTTAGCTGCATTAGCAGACATACAACAATTTTTGCCTAACAATTTGCAAATGCTGTTTCCAGTGTCTCCAGACACATTGTCAAAATACTATAGAATCACTCAAACGCATGGAGCCATCGATGATGGGTCTCTGCAACTTTTGGTGGATATTCCATTAAAAACGAGGGATAGGTATTTTGATCTTTACAAATTAGAGCCTTTACCAGTCTGGCACAAAAACGATTCTTACAGTCTTTTTGTGCAGCCTCCTCATAAATATGTCGCCATCAGTGCAAATAAATTAATATATGCACCGATGGAACCAGAAGACATAGTTCAATGCAAAGAAAATGTTATTACAATTTGTCCGCCTACTGTTTTAATTAAGAAATTTAAAGAAACTTCGTGCATTTACGCATTATATAATAACATTGCTAATGACGTCCTCAAATACTGTGATAAAATGATCACATCAACTAAACGGGCACCTCTGTTCTACAAACCTAAGAAATCGAACAGCTGGATTTTCAGCACAACGCAAACGCTAAAGGCGTCGCTACAGTGTCCAGATTTCGAAGGTCAAAGCACAGGCACACCGTTCACGTTTGAGGGAAACGGTGTGATTCATATACCGTATGGGTGTGACGTCATTACTGATGGTTTTCAAATTGATACGTCCGAATCAATTAGACAGGATGTAGATGTAAATATAGTCCCATACTTTTTATCAAACATTAAGCATTTAAAAACAAGCAGAGATTACAGCTTCTTCCAAATGATAGGAGAAAATCCACAGAAAAAAGAGGCACTAGATAAATTGCTACTAAAAACAGATTCTTTGCAGGGGACAAAACAATTGGGTATTAGCATTAAACAAATCAGGGAGGATTTGGACAAAGTAGATATTTATAAAAAACCAGAGATTATAGAGTTTACGGAGAGGCACCAAACGCTTATAGGTTTTGGGTTGTTGACAGGGATCTCCATTACCTTGGCATTAGTATGCAAATGCAGGAGAAGATCTTTTACAGTAGAAAATCCTGAACACCTATATATGAAAGACCTAGAGTCATAATTAGGACTACGCCTAATTTATAGGCTATTTTCCGTTGTTTTTTTTCTCTCTCTCTCTCGTTTTTTCCTGACATTTCATTTCCCCTTGAATATATGTTTTACTCAACTAGGTTAAGTAAACAACGACAAATATATATTTCGTTGTTCGTATAGATATATATTTTTACTTTCTCGCTCTCCCCTAATTTTTTTTATGTATAAATACTTTTACAAAAAGATAGGGATGACCCTTCCTCTTTTTATTTTTATTTTTTATATTACTCAGCGAAAGATCTTAACATTGTTTTTTCTTCTTTGTATAATCAACGAAAAAATGACTTTTTTCGCTTACATTGTAGTTTGTACATAAAAATTGTCTCACGGGGACGCTCGACTTTTGAGGGCCCCCAGAGTTGTGACGCGGAGCTCACGGGTAGTTACGTGACATATAGATGCACTGATATTTCGGGCTAATTCTGGCCGCGGCCAAGGCCGAGACCATAATTAGCTTCGATTAGATGAGCACCCTTAGGTGATAATCAGTGGAGGAATGAAACGCACAAACAGAGCGCTTTCACGCCTACCACTATGATACATAAGGTGAACTTTCGACTATACGTCACTTCTTACAAGCTTGTCTAAAGTTCACCCCACGCTCGTCAATAACGACCCACAAGTTCCGTGCCACGACCCCGAAACTATTTATCTGTAAATTATTGTGAATAAACCCTCGTTTAACCTCATAAACGCTCTTACTTCGCTACCAAGAATCACATTCTAGACATTATAAAGTGTTCAGTCTAAGGACCGACCACAGAGGTACATCTCAGGAGCACGGAGCACGGTGGGCCAGATGCATTTCGTAGCGTGCCAAAAGTCCGAAAAACGAGGTGCTTTGTTTTGACCGATAATGACCTTAATGTACTCCATATGACCCATGGGTAAGGTCATTGTACGGATTTGTCTCCAAATTAACTGATAACCGAGATACGGGGGTCGAAAGATGCATCTATCCGCAAGGCTCGCCCGAGTTGAAAAACAGGTTCTCGGTCATGTGCTTCATGTTTGTTTACTTTATGGGTTTCAATGCAAAGCTACGGCAGATCTGGCTAAGGAAGAGACTTCTACAGAGCCTGGTGAGTATTTTTCACCACCGACTTTTGATTTTTGAGCAATTATTATACATTCTATGGCAAATTTTCATCTTGTTGTCAGAAAACCTCGAAAAACGTAAAAAGTGTCAACTTTGTTAGACCCGGAAAAAGAAATGTCAAAAAATGTCAACCCGGTCTCTTCATTTTCCAGTTGCACATATGCTGAAAAACGTGGGGAAAAATTCCCAATAGGTAGATATAGGTAGAAACCTTTTTTTTTTAGTTTTAAAATCACTGTTTTTACTGAAATATCTAAACAGATTCAACAAAATGCCAATATTTCGGTAAAAACAGTGATTTTAAAACTAAAAAAAAAAAGGTTTCTACCTATATCTACCTATTGGAAATTTTTCCCCACGTTTTTCAGCATATGTGCAACTGGAAAATGAAGAGACCGGGTTGACATTTTTTGACATTTCTTTTTCCGGGTCTAACAAAGTTGACACTTTTTACGTTTTTCGAGGTTTTCTGACAACAAGATGAAAATTTGCCATAGAATGTATAATAATTGCTCAAAAATCAAAAGTCGGTGGTGAAAAATACTCACCAGGCTCTGTAGAAGTCTCTTCCTTAGCCAGATCTGCCGTAGCTTTGCATTGAAACCCATAAAGTAAACAAACATGAAGCACATGACCGAGAACCTGTTTTTCAACTCGGGCGAGCCTTGCGGATAGATGCATCTTTCGACCCCCGTATCTCGGTTATCAGTTAATTTGGAGACAAATCCATACAATGACCTTACCCATGGGTCATATGGAGTACATTAAGGCCATTATCGGTCAAAACAAAGCACCTCGTTTTTCGGACTTTTGGCACGCTACGAAATGCATCTGGCCCACCGTGCGGAGATGGCCAGTTTTTTGCTGAACGCCGCCTGGGAGCGGGGGGGCAGGGGGTCAAAGTCAGAACCTTCATTCACCCATAACTTTTGAACGAAACAAGATATTGAGATGCGGTTTGCGTGAAAAGATAGAAAATGAAGAGATCTCCATTTTCTTATGCATGGTTTTACGTTTTCATTGATTTTTACTCAAAATATGTCAATTTTTCTACTTTTTTTAAAATAAAAAAAATGAATTTTGGACTGTAATGAATAGGGGACAAAACGAATCTGTTCAAATAATTTCCGTGAAGAAAGCTAAAGAAATAAGCTATCAAATGGCGCAAACCGCGTTCCGGGGAAACGTTTCGTTATTGCGCTACAGCGCTTCAAAGTTGATAGGGTCGCGCCCGACGCGCGCCTTGTACACCTATACCGACGCGTCACAGTATGTGTAGCGCCGGGAGCTTATCTCTTTCGCACACTTTTTGGAGTGTAGTCACTTTCGCACACTTCCCGCGATTTCAGTTTCGCACACTTTTATTTGCCCTCCTTAATTTAATTGTTGATTTGGCAACACTGCGAGTCTCTTCTCGCAGCATTCACTGAAAAATTTAAAAGTGACAATTTTCAATATTAAAATAACTTTAGATGCAATAATATTTTTTTAAAGAAAAAGACTCACCATTAAACGTCGTCGTTCAGATCATCGTCAGGGGTGTTCTCGCAGGCGTTTTCCTTCCGTAACTTCGTTTTTTGGAAATTAAACAGTTTCTTTTCTTCGCCAATTTCATTCAGGAACTGGAGAGTGTTAATGTATCTATAGGTGTAGTGAGCGTGGGTGATAACCTTGATATTTTCCTCCAATTGAATTTGTTTCGGCCTCCTCTGGAAAGTTTCGTTATTCATCACTGATTTAATTTTAAGAGCTACTAAACTTTGATTTTCGAAAATGCGATTTACCACGACATGTATGTTTGGGTGTGAAGCATAGAATTCCATTTGGAGCTTGCTATTATAACTTTCAACAGCGTTCGTAGTCGTCAGCAGAGATTCGGTTAGAGGGCATGCCCATAGAGTCGGAGGATAAATTGATGAATCGATGTAATTTTTCCGAACATAGTTCGCAAATTTCTTGCATTCGTTGTGCGGGGGAGCAATGGACTCCAGTGTATTAAAAGCGGATACAACATCATCGGGTTTTAAGTAAGAGAGTGAAAAAAATAATGTCAGCCAAAATTTTATTTGTTGTAAATCTTGGTTGGCTGTAGTTGTTGTTGAATAGTATGCGAGACGTAACTTGGCCACTCCATAAATACGCCTTCACCAACATTGGCCCAGATGGAACTTGCAGGCTTTTAACTGCACGCAAGGAAAAACGATTTTAGCGGCTGTATGGGCTCCTCTTTCAAAATCAAGCAAAAGTAACGATATAAATAGCTCGCAACCCGTAATTTCGAGGGAAATTTTTTTAAGGAGCAGCCACATGGCTACGTAAGTGGCCGTGAACTTTGAGGGTAAAAAAAATGTACAAACGTGAATGTAAAAACCATTTGCAAAAACATGTATCGTATAGGTTTGTGCAAAAAAAACGCGGCGCGTATGTAAACGTGCCATCAGCCAGAATATTCTTACTGTGCTTCGTCAGAAATTCGATATTTTCAATGCATGTAACGGCCACTATTTTATTATCTGTATCGACGAAAATTTTTTCTCCTGTCTCGTCGGTTGACATACTTATAGATTTCATTTGATCTAGTGCTTCTTCAATACTTGCAGGAGCCTTTGGTGCAATTTTTTTTCCGTGAGCGGTAAGCAGCTAGTCTTAGTGCTGGCAGATCGGAAAACGTCAGTTCGTTGTCGTTGTCATGCAGTACTTGCCTTAATATTTTTGCAGGTTCTATGTGTACATCTTCTGTTGCTTTCCTTTTCACGGTGCTACGAATCTGGTTTTTTGGATTTTTTTCTTGCTTAAGCATTCGTGCTCATGTACTGCTTCACTTTTCTTGATAATACGTGACACTGAGTTATCCGTCCACACAGATGCACAACACTTATGATCCTCTGCACATCTCCACACTACACTTTTTTTTTGAGTACGGAATTTGTAGTACATGAAACCCTCATGAAGAACACTATCTTTATCACGGTTATTTTTCACAATGGTAAAATTGATACTCATTTTAAAATTGAATTAAAATTACTTAAAAAAACTAGATAAATTTTCAGCCAGAATGAAGGCAAACCCAAGTTAAAACTATATTAAAACCAATAAAAACTAGCACCTTTATAGTAAAAACACGTATTTAAAAAGACGCGGAAAACGATATAACACGTACTGGCGAAACCGACAAGAGGACACTGACATTCAAAAGGTTCATGCACGATCAGATCTACTGATTAATGAGGTGTTTACACATAAACAGGGTTACTTGCCGTTATCTGCTGTGATCGAGCGGAGTCGGAGATGCTATCAGGTAAGCAATAATTCGGATTTCCAAAGGCGCAGTTGCCAAATTGTGCAGCGGAAGAAAGTGTGCGAAACAAAACTGTGCGAAAGTGAAATTCAGAAAAACTGTGCGAAACCGTACTTGTGCGAAACTGTAGCGCAGCCGTAGCGCCATAAACTCACATAGCAGCGATTTTCATGATCAATGCTGAATCTTTTTCGCTTCCTTTGCGTAAATAGTGGGTAAAATCGTACCTAAGTACCGTTAAATGAATCCAGTATTAAGTAAGTAGTATTTTCTTTTTTCTCAATGTCCGGTTGTCCACAGGGGCATAGCATGCCATTTGGCAGCGATTTTTCTTGTCCATTGAAACCCATGTAATAGATCGAATGCAAGGGTGTTCACCGAACACCCAGTACTTCGATATTTTTCATAGTTTTAAATGGACGAACTGATCCTGAACCTGCATCACAGATTTTTCCCGGATTTCGGATAAAGAAGAAGCATCGCAAGTGAAGAAGAAGAAATAAACAAAATAAACCAAATCATTGATACATAAGATACGGTTCTTGACCCTATTCAAAAGTGCTATGTTTCCTCCTGCTTATGCTCATTTTCCAAATCGCTGAATTAATCGTAACTAACACACAATCCCCCGCCCTAATAATACCTATGTTGATAAGAATGAAGTTAGCCGAAATAGTCCACCATCTGCATGGAATTTTAGAGGAAGAAGGCCGGGTAGTAAACATTTAGGATGAGTCCTTTCTATTTTTAGACAAAAGTGTCAATTTCATAGTTTCCAACGCGCCATCTTATAGAGGGGACAACCATTGCCATAGCGTGCAATTCGGCAACGTTGCAGTTCGTCCATTGAAACCCATGAAAAATATCGAAGTACTGGGTGTTTGTTGAACATTCTTGCATTCGATCTATTACATGGGTTCAAATGGACGAGATACATCGCTGCCAAATGGCATGCTACGCCCCTGTGGACAACCGGACATTGAGAAAAAAGAAAATACTACTTACTTAATACTGGATTCATTTAACGGTACTTAGGTACGATTTTACCCACTATTTACGCAAAGGAAGCGAAAAAGATTCAGCATTGATCATGAAAATCGCTGCTATGTGAGTTTATGGCGCTACACATACTGTGACGCGTCGGTATAGGTGTACAAGGCGCGCGTCGGGCGCGACCCTATCAACTTTGAAGCGCTGTAGCGCAATAACGAAACGTTTCCCCGGAACGCGGTTTGCGCCGTTTGATAGCTTATTTCTTTAGCTTTCTTCACGGAAATTATTTGAACAGATTCGTTTTGTCCCCTATTCATTACAGTCCAAAATTCATTTTTTTTATTTTAAAAAAAGTAGAAAAATTGACATATTTTGAGTAAAAATCAATGAAAACGTAAAACCATGCATATGAAAATGGAGATCTCTTCATTTTCTATCTTTTCACGCAAACCGCATCTCAATATCTTGTTTCGTTCAAAAGTTATGGGTGAATGAAGGTTCTGACTTTGACCCCCTGCCCCCTTGCTCACAAGCGGCGCACTATGTGGTATTTGACCAAAAAAGCTGGCATAAACTCAAAAAAAAAAAGTCGCTATTGGGAAAAACTGTTGTGATATTCGGAATCTACATAGATTTTTGCATTAGAAACTTGTATTTAGCGGGTCTAAACTAGATTAATTTAACTAGAATCCACCAGGGGAAAAATCAGTTTTACCACCATTAAATTTAGCCTCAGCACGAGACTATAATCAAAGTAAAAAAAAAGTGTTTCAAATGAAGTCAGAACAAAATTTTTGTACAATGATCGTCTTCCTGAAGGTATTTACAATCAGTTTATGCCTATTTTATCCAATTTTAATTTGAATTTGATATTTTTTTGCTATTTCAAAGTTTTTAGCTAAAAACGTAAGTTTTCCGATTTTCAAGAGGACTTAAGTTCAATTATCCTGCCACATCCCGCGGGTATATATATGAGAAATGATAGTCCTTAGTGCGTACTAATAGGCCTTGAAGTCAGAAGTTGCGGAAAAATGCGGCTTTTCCGGGAAAATTAGTTCGAATTTTGCGTTTTTGCACGAAATTCTCGTTATTACGTGTTGTAAGGGCTACATCGCTACAAGAGTGAAATTTGGCAACACCGTCCAAATGACTTGAAACTCAGTATCCAAGGGTACTTTTTAGCGCTGAATTCATATTTTGCATCAGTTTTTCAAAATTCGAAAATCCAAGATGGCTTCCGACCGATTAGCCAAAAAATTTGTCGGCGGCCATCTTGGATTTTCAAATTTTGAAAAATTTATGCAAAATATGAATTCAGCGTTAAAAAGTACCCCCGAATACCAAATTTCAAGTTATTTGGACAGTAGAAAC
Organism: Trialeurodes vaporariorum; assembly: GCA_011764245.1. Taxonomy (NCBI): domain Eukaryota; kingdom Metazoa; phylum Arthropoda; class Insecta; order Hemiptera; family Aleyrodidae; genus Trialeurodes; species Trialeurodes vaporariorum. The sequence continues at coordinate 4,872,186 of VMOF01000369.1, read as the reverse complement.
AGTTGATGCCAACTTTTTCGGTCAAATACCACATAGTGCGGCGTTCAGCAAAAAACTGGCCATCTCCGTGCTCCTGAGATGTACCTCTATAACATACTAAAAGCCGGTGAAAATCCGTCATGGGCCAATTTTGCCCATTTTGAATAAGGTCCTTTGCGCGGCCCTAATTAATAATACAAAAATCAATGTGGAATGAGGTGATATTACTGTTAAAAGCCGTACAACATCATCAATAGTGAGAGTTTTAGCGCAGTTAAGTATGAGAGTGGCTGGTATTTTGGAGGATGTAGCCATTGTTTGTTTCTTTTATAGGGGAAAAAAATTGTTACATTATTTAACAATTAACACTTCTACCTAAGAATAAAAGGTTAGGTTAGGCACACCGTTCAAAACGGCTTCCCACACCTGGGAACGCCGTGTTAACTCTCTAAAAAATGACACAAAGATCAAACCTAATGGCTAAGGTTCAACGATCTTTGGTCAATTTCAAGAAACGATTTTTGCCGACCGTAACTTACGATTTCATTAACTTTCGATCAAACCTAATGGCTAAGGTACAACGATCTTTGTCACTTTCTACGCAAGAATAGTTCGCAGCACACAGTCTCAAGAGAGCCTAATCCAATGGATAAGGGACTACGGTCTTTTGATTGTCAATCAGCCACGAGAGGTCGCAGATATCTGGCTCAAAAACAAAAAGAAAATAAGAGTTGGATCAGAGCTTTATTTCAAAAGAAATATCGAAATAAACAAATAAAATTGATAAATGAAAATAAATGCTTGACTTGCGAGAAGCTGAGTTGCCGTTATCGGTGGTAACTTTGGAGAGTGAAGATAAAAATAAAAAGACCATTCTGCTGATTATTCGGCGCCTCTACCACATTTGTAGCGACGTTTTTTTTTTTTTTTTGCTTTGGGGACGTCCACCAGACAGTGTTAGGTGTGATTTTTTTAAAAAAAATATATATAATTGGTGGCGTTAATGAACCCTGACAATCATTATTGCCTTCGTCGACTTTAAAATAATTTATGGTGAAGCCTGACTCAGCCTTTTAACCGCCAAATTCAGTTAAATAATGAAGGTCCCAAGTGGGTTTACACACTTGATATTTATTCAGTAAATAATACACATTAGAGCAATAATAGCACTAGAAACGTGGTCGCACTCAACAGGCCCTTCATTTTCGCAAGCAGCAACCGTCTCAACTTGTGAGTGTGCTTTTCAATTTCACGTATTAAGAAACGTATTGGAAATATACTTTGCTTTTCGTAGAGGAAGTCCTTTTTTTTTTGTTTTTGTTTTTTTTTTCTCTCATTATTTTGATAAGAAATGTGAAGGAAACGATTCATTTTAAAACTTCACCCAATGGATCTGTTGCGTACTTTTGCTACATCAATATAACTCATTGTTTCTAACGTAAAATTCGGCGAAAATAACGATGCGCACATTAAAAACTTTCAAAATCCACTCATTAACTCAGAAAATACCTTCCATTTCAAACAACCCGCGCTACACTAGACACTATATCACCGACTTATAACTACACTGATGAAACCATTTCGTTTATGTAAACATGAACAGAACTTACAAACATTGAAATGTTTTGTTTACATGCGTACATTTCTTATATTACTTTGTAATCTTTGATAAATTGAAAAGACCAGACAGCAAATGCAGCTTATATTTCACGCATTAAAAAGGAAAGTCCATCATTTTGTAGTTACGATGTTGTTTACTTATGAACGGTGGTTCCGTCTATGTAGTAGTATACCGATGCAAATAGTGTCTAGTGTAGCGCGGGCTGAACGGGCGCATCGTTATTTTCGCCGAATTTTACATAAGAATCGAGGTTCTATATTCTTGTAGCAAAAGTATGCAACAGACCCATTCGAAGATCATACATTTAAGCATTCGAGACACCCTTATTCCTTGGCGTACTTTAATTAACTGTATCAGCCCTATTGACGAAGAGAAAATCGGGGTATCGTGAATGAAACGAGAATGGAGGGAAAGCTATTGAGCGTATTTACATTTAAATGACACGAGATAGCTGTGCACTTAACTGTAATAGATAAACAAATGCTCTCTCGTACATTCTAGATTCTACATTCATTAACGCAGTTTTAGTTGTCGTCGAACCCGAATCATTTTCGACACATGAAAATTTCAAAGGGCGCGCAGTTAAATTGGGGAGAAAAGAATGCTAACACTTTCATTGCCCTAAAAGTTTCTATATTCTACGTTTATTAGGCCAGGTTATTGTCGAATTCGTGGCTAATGAAAGTAATACTTATGGTCTTATACAGTGTGTTCAGAAAGTCCGTCCCCCCTCTAACTTTTTGTCGGTTGATTTTTTTCAAAAATCGCCGAAACACGTCTAAACTAATATTTTCCAAGGAATCTTATGAGCTACATGAAAATGTTCGGGGGCCCTCCTTGGGGGGTTTTTGGGGGGCAACTTCGTTTTTTCAAATGGGAAGGGGGGTTTTTTATTACACCATTCGATTCTCCTTAAAAAATAAAAAAAAAATTGTCGCAAACCGCACCCCAAAATTCCTACTACAACGAAAGTTAGGGGGGGTCAAAGTTTCAAGTAGACCCTTGCCCCCCGATTTTTTTCTCGAACCAGAAAAGTCGTAGAGAGATGATCTTGACGTCAAATGGAAGCTATTATCAAGGGCTGCAATCTCACCAAATTTTACGTCCTTACAAACCCCCCTTCAATTGCAAAAGGGAGCTCAACTGAGGCAAAAGTTCCGCGCCCCCCTTATTTTTTTCTTGAGATAGAAGCATCGTAGGAAAGCCGTCTTGACGGAGATTCAAAGCAGTTAACAAAGCCACAAAAAAGCCGTAACCTTTCGGCCTGAAACGCAAGAAAACATTAACACGAATAAGATTTTCACGAATGGAAAGTTTGAAATTGACTTGCCTCGACACACTGTGCGCCATTCTTGTAAAAAGCAATGGTATGTGTGAGTACAGCACAGCGCTCCATCTCCCCGCGCACAATAGTCTCAAAACGCAATACCCACACTTGATTCGCAGAGAATACATTTACTTTAAATGCGTGTGTTGCGTATGAGTATGCAATTGAAGGGGGGGTTGTAAGGACGTAAAATTTGGTGAGATTGTAGCCCTTGATAATAGCTTTCATTTGACGTCAAGATCATCTCTCTACGACTTTTCTGGTTCGAGAAAAAAATCGAAGGGCAAGGGTCTACTTGAAACTTTGACCCCCCATAACTTTTGTTGTAGTAGGAATTTTGGGGTGCGGTTTGCGTCAAAATTTTTTATTTTTTAAAGAGAATCGAATGGTGTAATAAAAAACCCCCCTTCCCATTTGAAAAAACGAAGTTGCCCCCCAAAAACCCCCCAAGGGGGGCCCCCCGGACATTTTCATGTAGCTCATAAGATTCCTTGGAAAAAATTAGTTCAGACGTGTTTCGGCGATTTTTGAAAAAATCAACCGACAAAAAGTTAGAGGGGGGTGGGATGGACTTTCCGAACACACTGTATTTAGCATTAATGGCGACATAGTAACTTACGAATATTCATCACATGTTTCGTGAGATCGGGCAACCAATGGCAGTTGAAATCACATTTTGGGCAAAGGGCTCGCCTTCGCCCCTCCCAATGATGAACCGCATGCGCCCTCGCTCTGGTTCTTGAGTCAGACGAATGTGCGCACATTTTGCATATGTATTTGTCCTGAAAGCAAGTATGTCAAAAGTTGCGGTTGCTTTTAATTCACGCAAAAAAGTCCACCAAATATCTTGGTAACAAAACTAAGTCGCACGAACCTCTTACACAGAGAAATAAACCGAAAGCAAAACAGATGATTAACGAAAAACCAAAAAATGAAGAAAAATATTCCGAATATCTCACACAGAGGATCACACCAAAGGCCCGAGAGGAAGAAAAAATTAGCAAAATGAGGGTCGACTCACATAAAAAAAACCCAACACTCGACTCCTCACGAAAAATTTCCTTTTCTTTTTTCAAAAAAATCAGGAAAAATAACGCCTGAAGGGAGACTCTGGGATAGACCAATCAGGAAACGAGATGACGGACGCCTGATCCGTCCACTCCCAGGGTCACCCCTCCAGGGAGTCAGCAAAATCAGAGTGACATTTTCTGGGAAAATATAAGGAGAGAGCATGGTCGTGAGCTCGGGGTCGCCACCCCCACAACCGTCAGCAGGGTCACACATGATACCAGCTGACGGCAGGCATGAAGTTTGGCAACTCCGAGGGACTAGCGTCCGCAGCTCAATACCAGAAACCCTGACACATGTAAACATGCAGCATCGTGGGTACTGAGCTACAGAGCCAGACTTCACACAGCGCCAACACGAGGCAGTGAATTTTGGAGCAGAAAAGACTTAGGTACAGACCGAGCCGTTCTGATGAGGCTCTTGGGTGGAGGGGATTGCGGTCTGTGAGTAATAGGAAAATGTGAGAAAGGGTGTAAGGGAGAGGAGCGGACACTATACGTGCGTGCGGTCGGTCCGACTGTGAACAATGGTATTGTTTTACGAGAGACAGAAGCGCTGATCACCCGTCCTTTTTCGAGAAATGCACTCCGTACTCATGCTGATTCCTATTGTTATTTTTCAACTTTGAGCTTAAATTGCGCGAAAACGGCACGGTAACTATTTTTGGTGCCGTGAGAACTTTTGATCAGCTCGACGAGCGGCGTCGATCCATGTAAAAAAATCAGCTTTTGGCAAGGGGCCATTTCCCATATTGAATGTGCCCCGTCCTTTCTGGAAGAGAAAAAAAAAAATAAAAATAAAATAAAACAGATAAAATAAATTCAATACGGTTAAATAATAAAACAATAAATAAATTAGTTCCCGTCGATCAAACGTTGCTCTTTCAATCTGTGAAAGACTTGACGACCTAAAGGCTTTGTCAGAATATTAGCCAATTGAGCTGAGTTTGGGACGTATATAACACCGATGACCCCCTAATTAATAAGATCATGTAAAAAATGGTACCTTACATCGATGTGACAGGATCTTCTATTAACAATTCCATTCTTCATAAGCTCAATAGTACCTTTATTATCAACATACAGTTTCCCTTGAATTTTTCCTTCAACTACATTCTCTACTACGCGGCGTAGCGTGACGCATGTTGCAGAACACACTCTGAAATAAAGTTGAACTTCGAAATTGAAACACTGACATTTGAAAAATGTTTGAAAAATGTTGGAGACGATTGATGAGAGAGAGAGAGAGAGAGATAGAGAGAGAGGGAGAGGGAGAGGGAGAGGGAGAGAGGGAGAGAGGGAGAGAGAGAGAGAGAGAGAGAGAGAGAGAGAGAGAGAGAGAGAGAGAGAGAGAGAGAGAGAGCAAGGTAAGAGAGCAAACGAAAATGGACACAAAACCTGCTTTACAAGTTGTAATTTTACACATACGACGATTTTCTATGATAGGAGGTTGAAAATTCACTTAGGAGGGCATAGGGGTAACTAGTAATCGCTTCGGGTTCATTGCAAAGATTTAGCTATGAAGGCAAGATGCACTCAAGATACTGTAATTAAATCAAAAGGTACTTACTTGTGCTTAGAAACTTACTTTCTTCCGCGAGTACTTTAAGCCGGGCCATACACATAATTTTGGATGTCCGGAAGGACACCCGATGATATAATTTATCCATTCGGTATTTTCTCCAACGAACTCACATTTCTTTATATTTATGAGGCACGACAAACAAACAAATTTACGACACACAAAATCTAATCACAGAACAGGAAAAATTCACAATAAAGAATCAATAAACAATGTAACACCGGTAAGCAAAGTGCAAATACGAGCTCTGTCTCTGGTTGAATTTCATTTTCACCGCGAGTTCAAAAACATCGGCAGAAGCCCCAGATGATTGCTTGACCTTGAGTCCGAGATCACCGCACCGATGCGATACAAGCAACCGATTGGTTCGAAATCGTTGTCTATATACCGAGTTGGCAACGTTGAAAGCGGAGAGAATCTTCTAGTCCCGAAACCATCTTGTGCAGATTCTTCCGGAAACCAGCCTTGTGCGGGCTTACCTCACAAGGAAACCGATAGAGAGAGCAATAATAAAGGAGGGATAAGGGAAGCTGAATCAGAATTCGTATTCCTATAGGCCTAAGCTATAAGAAATGCATTATATTAAAGGAAACCTCACAAGTACGGTTTGGAGAGAAAACCCTCACAAGTTGGGAAATGCGAGAGAGAGAGAGAGAGAGAGAGAGAGAGGACGATTTTCTATTATGGGAGGTTGAAAATTCACTGTTAAAATTTACTTCATAGTCTATGGTGCACTTAAACCATGATACGTCAGAGGCAACCGATATAAATCAATTACAAAATCTTTCTCCTATTCGACTCTTTGCACATATTTCGATCGTTCGGGCTTTAGTTGACCCGCTTTAGGATCGATTCTTTCTCATAGATTTAAATGGAAGCTTGAGCGATACCTTGCATTTCACGAGCAGCCACATACCTTTTATTTATTTATATTCTTTTAATACGGACCGGAGAGTATTTAAAAAAATCAATAGATAGAAACACTGCTGCGGATTTTATCGGATTTATATCTTTCACTGATTTTCTTTGTAGCGCGAATACACTTTGTATAAGAATCCGATAATCAAAGAAAACTGCTGGCTACGGGATCCACAATTCCTTTGCAAATTGCAACCGAATAAATTTTCAACCTCGAAGCACTTTCAATCACCCGTAATTTTGGCGACTCGTAAAATGGGTCTAAAATTAATCCACCTGCGAACTTCAACTAAAACGAACTTTAAATCTATGATGTCTAATTTTTTGTTTGCTCTTTATCGATTTCAAATTATGGTTAGCTAATTTTCACTTTCGTCGTTCATAATTAAATATTGCAATAACGGGTGCTGCTGAGAAAAAATTACTGGTTGTTGACTCCTGCTTGAAACTTGACAGAATGAATAATGTTTAAGACACTCATGACTAATGTGATGTGATTCAAAAGGCCAGTGTCTCAATTTATTTTAGGGGTGTGCTTCAGCCGCAAAACCTAAGCCCACTCAACTGTGACTCTCTTCCTATCTGGATTGAAAAATAGCATATAAATCAAGGTAATAAATTATTAATTATGAAACAGTTTCACGGCTGTTTTTTTCATGTAAATTCAACCAAGTTTAATGAGATTTCAACCAATTTATTTTGATATTTTTTTAATTTAAATAAAGCAACGCCGACGTTTCGGAGCTGATTTGCGCCATCTTCAGGGCTTGGCGATACAGCACTGGAGTACACAAGAACAAAAATGTAAACAAGGAAAATTTGGCGTAAACACAAAATCACATGGTCCGACAGTGGACAGAGACAAACGAAAAAAGAGAGGTAACATACCAAGAAGAAACTACCGCATACCGTTGCCGTAATTACATAGAACTAATTAATGGGACGTAACAAAGTAATCCTCAAAATGCACAAATTCAGTCCTTGAGTTGATCGCACTGCTATTCTTTAAAATACATAGTCCCTCTAGATAACCAATTTATTTTAGGTAATAAATAAAACAACTCACTTGATTTCTCACACAATGCATGAGCAACTGACAAGAGAGACACCTCATTGAACGTCTTGAAAATGCAGTAATGCTTTTTTTTTCTTCTTAATTTGGCCCACAACTGGGATGCCGGACTTAATTGATGAGTCGGATTTCTTCGGATTTTCCTTTGGAGAGGATAATTTTCTTTGAACAGGATTGGACTCTTTAAGTTTTTTTATGACTCTCCAGATTTAATAGGATTTTGGGGGGGGGGGGGGGGGAGCGACTTCCTTGGAAAAAGATTAGAATCGAAGTTCTTTGACAAATTCCTACGAACAGTATCAGGATAAATCGCTGAAGACTTTCGAGATTGCGAACTTAGAAGAGGCGATTGTTGTGGAAAAGGAGATCTGTGCTGAGGAAATCTGTGCTGAGGAGATTTGTGATGAGGAGATCTGTGCTGAGGAGATTCGTGATGCTTGAAGGATAATGTATGGGGCGATAAAATAAATGGTTTGACTACAGGATCAGAAGTATTCTTCGTCGATGAATCCGCGGATGATTTCTTGGATAAAGGACCGGGAGATGGATGTGGACTAGAGATTGGAGATGAAGGCGGAGGCAGGTGAAGGGCCGAGACTTCTTTAAAACTTTTTTAACTGCTTTGTAATGTTGTAGCGCAGCTTCCCTTTTTTTCTAATTTTTTTCGACAATTCATCTTGCAATTCATCAGCCGAATCACAACTTTTATTCGTGCTCTGTAATGAGCACTCCGATGTAAGGCCCGTTCAAGCTTAAGAACTTGTATCAAACATACCTAACGCATGTAAAATATCGAATTTCGATCAATCGAACGTCGATATGTTACGCGGGTTAAAATGTGATCGATGTAACGCAGCGCACAAGCCTTTCGATTGCGCGGACAATAAAACAACGCCCTACGTCCGACATTCGCTAAGAACGATTATCGACCCGCCTTTAATTTTGAGAGTAGGCCAAACCCTTGCCGTCAAGTACGAATAGTTAACTACTTGAACGCCTGATTCAAAGGGGCAGGCATGACAACTGAACTCACTATCTGGGACCAAAAAATGTATGGCCCTGGCAGTGTGTGCAAGTTACATTGCGTGCGGTCTCTGCCAATCAAAGAGCTTACGCATGTCACGTGACTGTGCGCAAGTTACTCTCGGGACCAACATTTTAACAGTTCCGGAAACTCGCTCTTCAAACCTATTTTAGTCAACTATTTTAACGAACAACAGTGTCGAGTCTCATACATGCAGCACAGTACAGTATACCATACATTTGCACCGAAAATTGGCATTAATGTAAGGTGTCGATTCCTTAAAAATTGAAAGCCGCTTTTTTATGTCTACAGTCGTTTGCGGTTCGCAAAACGCGGTCATGAAATTATCTGTTCTTATAAAAGAATCTCATTGCATCGAGTCTAATTTGAATCTTGAAACCTTCCCACATAATTTCCTTTCCGGTCCACAAACGTTCGCAAGCTCAAAAGCATGCGAACGCTTGAGGACCGCTGAGCTATTTTCATCCGCCCGTTCGCAGTAGATGATTGTGGACTTGAAAAAAGACGGCTATAGGTAACGATCGGCTGGGCATTGTTTACTGTAGCACCCATAACCTCTCTTCTGTACTTTCTATCACAAATATCAAGATGATAAATTGACCTTTGTGGCAGTTTCATGTCTTGGCTCCATAAGCCGCAATGTTAAATTGGTTCATACCCCTCCCTTACTCAACCAATAAACCTATGACGTTAGGATAGGTTAGAAAAACTAAGCGTGGCCGGTCAAAGTATACAGGGTGTTTTTTTTATCTCCCCCCCCCTGGTTTTTTTTTCTTGCTAATTAAGATAAAATGTTGCGGTTTGGACTATTCTTCATCATTTTGGCTGAATTTTCTTTTTTTGGGGTCGAAACCCCCCCCAGCCTCCCTAGGGGGGCCCCCAGGGGGGCTATCTCAAAAATTTCAAATGGCAACCCCTATCTTGTGATACATCGTTCGAAAGGGCATAAAATTCTAAGACTTTTGGCGCAAACCGGAAGTTAATATCGTTTTTCGTTTTCGATATATCGAATTTCAAAGTTCGATTTGGACCACTTTTCAAAAAATCATTACTCCACTTTGGAAAGTCGGAATTAAAAAAACTATGGGTCCAAAATACTTTAAAAAGCAAGTACTTTTCAGATAACGAAATGGTTTTGACATAAAATTAGTCCAAATTTGATTTTAGAGCCCCAATTTTTTTTTAAAAATTTTGCCCCTAAAAGGGGCTATCTTGAAAATTCCCTTCCACGACCCTTATTGAATGATACGTCGATCAAAAAAGCATACAAAACTGAACATTTTGGCGCAATCCGGATATCGATATCGTTTTTCGTATTCGAGATATCGAATTTTGAAGATAGGCGAAAATTGAATTTTTAATATTCGATATCTCGAATACGAAAAACGATATCGATATCCGGATTGCGCTAAAATGTTCAGTTTTGTATGCTTTTTTGATCGACGTATCATTCAATAAGGGTCATGGAAGGGAATTTTCAAGATAGCCCCTTTTAGGGGCAAAATTTTTAAAAAAAAATTTGGGGCTCTAAAATCAAATTTGGACTAATTTTATGTCAAAACCATTTCGTTATCTGAAAAGTACTTGCTTTTTAGAGTATTTTGGACCCATAGTTTTTTTAATTCCGACTTTCCAAAGTGGAGTAATGATTTTTTGAAAATTGGTCCAAATCGAACTTTGAAATTCGATATATCGAAAACGAAAAACGATATCAACTTCCGGTTTGCGCCAAAAGTCTTAGAATTTTATGCCCTTTCGAACGACGTATCACAAGATAGGGGTTGCCATTTGAAATTTTTGAGATAGCCCCCCTGGGGGCCCCCCTAGGGTGGCTGGGGGAGTTCTTGAAACTCTAAAGGAGGGTTCCAGAGAGTCAACAAGCAATCTAGTAAAGGAGGGGTTGCGATAAGGGCCGTTTCCGGCCCCCACCAATTTGACATTTTCATGTCCCACTACGTGTTTTAGAGGTAAAAACAAGTCAAAAAACCTCTATTAACATAACCTCTAAAATGCATCCCTGTTGAGCTACAGCCTCTCAAAGTTGACATTTTTAAGCTGAATTTTACCGCGACATGAGTGACTATATCATATAGGATTGAGAGGTATGGACAATATATCCACCTAGAACTTGTTTGTAAGTCCTAAATGAGTCATTAACCTCGGTTAGGGCCCAGATTTGACCACTTTTCCCGAGTTTTTACCTGAAAATATCGAATTTTTCCCAAAAAACTTGTAAAAATTAAGCTTTATGTCAGCGGTAAATCGTGAATTTGACACCGATCCCAACGAGCATCAAAAAAAATATTTAAGTATGTTATGTAGTAGTATATTAGGTAAAACATATCGAAAAATTGAAGTTGCGCTCGCTTGCGCTCGTGGTTAAAAGTCAACTTTACCGTAAGTAGGTCTACCGACGCGATTCAAACCATACGACCATTATACGGATGTGTGCGGTTGTGCGTGATAATCATGCAACCATCGATATTCTTCGATAGTTTTAGTTAGATTTGCTGCCGGGAATCATTTTAGAACATTCCTGAACCGTGGGGGGAGGGGGGGTAAAAAAAAAAAAAAATCAAGAAGATTCGCGGGAAGGAACATGGGATACTGAATTAGCACTGTAGCACTTTCTTCGATCTGACTCAAAGAGGAGAAAGGTGTAAATTAATGCTTTCTTTGATATCAATCAGATTGGCACGCAATGAAGATAGTGCGATAGACAGGGTGTAACAAAACTATGTACAGTAATTTTCAGGGCGTATTTCTGAGGTAAATTGAAAAATTGTCATAATACCCTCGTGAATTTTTCTTAATGCTCGTAAATAAGTGCTCTGCTGTAATTTTAGGCGCTCTTGCTGATTTTGGCCGTGCGAAAATGCTGTATGCGAAAATTTGAGGGGGTTTTGGGGGTTTTTCTTGATTTCTCTCACTTTTTTTGACCAAATTATCCTATATTATATTTGTAAGAATGAAGCTAAGTTCCGGGAGAACCGTTGCACCGTTCGGGAGGGGCCTGGTACCGATCGGTCGGGCTCGGCTCCAATGCTTCGGGAAAATTATAAGTTTTTCTGTGCGGGCCCTGCGTCCCTTTTTAAAATGCTAAAAACTTTTCTCTCAAAAAGTTGTGCGAGTGCGAAAAGGATGCGAATCAGTTCGTTTTGCAAGGGTGGGAGAGAGATGCGAGATTTTGTCGTCCTTTTTTAAATGCATACGTGCGGAAGAGCATACGATTTTGTACGCGTGAGAGCGAGAAACGTGATGCTCTGTCAATTTTTTTTTTTAAATTTGATCGAGCGATTTGACGTTACCGTGGCGATTGTGATCATATGTTTTTTGCGCGGAAGGACATATTCGGGTATAGAATCATTTTAATAGCGACTTCAATGAAGTCACTTCATATGATATCGATGTATAGCTTCGACTTTTTATCACATGATTTTACGTAGATGTAAACAATAGGACAGTCACAGTGCTGCTAGATGTGCTGTAAAATATTCAGGCACTTGAAACTTAATGTAAAATGTGTATATTTTTTGTCAAATCTGGGAGCACTGTACAGTGTACAGTCATCGATTGATGGCTCGGCGAGGTTGCTGTATAACTTCGCGAAGTAAAGCTTCGATACTTATCATATGTATTAAACGCAGATTTATAGAATAGTACAATCAACTAGCTAGAGATGACTTTGTTGAGATCGGTACGTTGAATTGATATCTCGATTGTAACCCAGCAAATTTGGGCTAGGTATTGCGAGAATTTTTAAAGAAACCAAACTATTAGTGATGATAAGTTGAGACAGTGGTTATTCTTTTCTTATCAATAATATGCTCTCGAATATTACTGAGTAATGAAAATAATTAGTTTCCTGTTGAAAATGTGTTGTTTACTTCGAATGTATAAGTGATTCATCTAAGAATACCACCAACGGACCCAGAATATTGTTACACATTCGTCTATTTCAAAGTTGGCGATTTGAGCTGTTTTCGTATTAGTTCGCATCTCGATGAGGTTATGATGTTTTTATAAGGTCTGTTTTTTCCAATTTAAAAAAAAAATAATCGTTAGATTTCTTGGGTATTTTTGTAGTTTTTAATGATTCATTTGATTGTAAACACCTGTTATTATTTAATCTGTGCAGTCAAAGTGCGTCAAATTAAATGAGGGTTTTTTTTTCTTTTTCGAAATAGACTGATTTGATGATGACTTGGTAATGAGCGCACTGTTAAAAATAACGGAGTGAGAAGATAGAAGTTCGGAGTTTTATAATCGGTGAGATGAGTTATAATCCGTGAAAGGTTGTTGTTATTCTTAAAAAGACGAGATGACTCCAAAAAGGGCTGAAACCTGTCCCGAGAGCGAGTGACAGTCACATCCAGACAGCCGAAAAAAACTTAGTTCCGCGTAAGGTTGAATCTCTCTCTGTATCAGAGTGAAAACCAGCTCGAAAGAAACTGCGAATCGTCCGTACGCGGACGCAGGGTGGCTCTGTGCCACCAAACGACTGTGTTCCATCCCTCGCGGACGAAAGTCTGCGTCCGGACGAGATGAGGCTCCATTCGCGTAGGAGACAGTTGTCTGCTCTTCCCCTCTCACCCGCCCCGCCAATGACCGTTACAAATCAGTCTCGAATTATTCTAGCGGAGCGAGGTTGTGCCGCCGGCGTGCTTGCGTCTTGTACGTGTACCTTCATCATTCTAAGTCCCCCCCAATTCCAATTATTATAATTATTATCAAAGTGTATAGTTTCTAGTGTTTTAGCGCGATTCTTCACCGTTCAACCATGACGATCAGAACTAAACGATTCTTGGCTAGAGAATGTGGATGTGTTGATAATAAGTGGCGGAAGCCACACTGTTTTCAAATTCTGCTTTCTTAAGTTTAATGGGGCTCTTGCAAACTTTTGCTGCGAGCAAATGAATAGTCTATTCTGATGTAAAAATCAGCAAAAATCACGAAAATCATACCGAGAAAGTTTAAAATTTAGTACTAAACTTACATAACTACATAAATGGCAAGATCGTAATGGCGGTTCGAAGCAGGTATCATGGGAGATTCCTATTTAATATGTCACTTTCTCTTTGGAAAAACAGAGGTATGTCTCAATTTAGATAGGAATCTCCCATGATACCTGCGTCAAACCGCCATTAAGCTCGATTCTGAGAGTGAATTTCGTGAATTTTTAGTGTACTCATCGTCAGTTTTACAGGTTTTTATGCAAGAATCAGCACTTCAATCCCTTGTAGCAAAACTTCGCAAGAGTCCCATTGCAGTCCAAATAATGAAACCGTTGAGTCCTCGGTCTCGCAATCGGAAATCTAAGATCTTTAAGATGAATTAAAAGTTAAATGTTAAAATCGTCAATTGAAGTGATAGATGTTACGAATCTGGAGAGACATCTATTTTCAGTTTCACCGTTTTAATTTCTGTTCTTTTCCCAATCGGCCCCGATCGATTTAAGTTTCGTTTATAATTTCGAGGGCTCAATGATATAATTATCAGTTAAAGATCAACGTATTCTTACCTTTCTGCCATTAATCAATCGATTGTGTGAACGACTGAGGTGTTCGTGACTTCGCCAGGGACGTAGCGTGCAATTTTGCAACGTTGTATTTTGTCTATTAAAGCCCATATAAACGGTCGAACTCAAGGGTGTTATCGAACACTTAAAATTACGATATTTTTATTGGGTTTAAATGGAGGAAGTAAGTGAACTGCCACGCCTTACATTTTAACTCCCATTGGGAGTGAGAGGAAATCCTTTTTTTTAAATCCCAGGAGGACAACTTTCAGCCCGACCGGGAGTGAGAAGCAATCCTTTTTTAAACCCCAGAAGGGATCAACTCTCACCCCGGCATGGAGTGACGCTCAATCCGCCGATTCTCACTCCTTTGATTCCCACTCCGTCCATTCTGACTCCGTCAATTCTAACTCCGTCGATTCTAACTCCGTTTATTCTCACTCCTTGAATTCTCACTCGGAGTGAATGCTTCGATTATAACGGCGGACGAAGCGTGCCTCTCGATCCGATATTTTTAACAGTGCGTTCTAAACAAAGACACACTGTCTCTCTTGGTCTCACGTAACCCCCATGTACTGCTATCTCACTCTAATTTCAAAAAACTTATGGAGAGACATCTTTTGAGCATTTTTCTTTGTTGGAGAAATGAGTTCCTCGAGGCATTTTCATGAGATTTATTTGATAATAATAAGTCGTAAAACAAGGCCCTGTCCACGAATTTGGAACTAGAAAGAGATGTGTATACATGAGGGCCACGAGAGAGTGAATGAGATAGTTTGGAACGCTATGCGAGTTTTGCCACAAACGATTGTGACTGATGAGTGCATTGTTGTAATTGTTGCGTAACCGCTGATTTCACTCTAAAAATCTATAGTAAAAATGAGATGCCCCTAGATGCCGGAGCTGTGTATAATGGACCCGTAGTACGCTAAAATCGGCTGCGAGCAGCTGTTCACGGAGGTCGTACAAACTTAGGCTTCTTAAAGTGTTCTAAAAAAACTCTCAAAGATAATAATTTCATCATTTTGGGGGGAAACATAGTAAGGGCACAGGACCAAATTTTTCACGTCTTCTACGAGAATTTTTCAGTTTCATCGGGGGGGGGGGGGGGGGTACTATGTATGCCCCTCCAAATGATGCCTCTGTTTTCTAAGCCTTTGGTGTACATAAGAAGATACCAATTTAGAATTTCAGGAATAATGGTCTAATTTTTTAGATTTTGTTCTTCGGAGCAAGATTAAGTGGGTGCATGGCAAACGGGGTTAGTAGGGGGTGGTTGAATGGGTTGGGGGAGGAACGAGGGGAAGAGAGGGTTTCGTGAACATTACCGAAAATGTATTCAACGACGTTGAAGTATTCTGTTTCTAAAACCAGGAAGCTAAGATACTGAGTAAATGGAGTAAAAAGGATAAAACCTGCTAAAACCCACGCATTTTATTAATATACAGGGTGTGTAACAATCAAGGGCGAATATTTTCTAAAAACTTCGATTTTCTAAAAACGCTCAAACACGTGTTCGCTTATTAGGAGGGGGCATCTTTTGGAGGGGAGGTTCACCTTCGGAGCCCCCCAGGGGAGGGGGCCGGGTGGGGGGCACCACCTCCCCTCCCCCCAAAAGATGTTCTCATCCAAATAAGCGAACACTGGCTTGAGCGTTTTTCGAAAATCGAAGCCGTTTCCGAAATATTCGCCCTTGATCCTTTTTTGTTGCACACTCTGTATACGGGTCCAATGGACCCGGCTTATTAGTCGTTAGCCTAGAAAAAGAGATTCGGGTATCTGAGGCTTAATATTTCATTAGTCATTTGAGGCAAAAACGCTCCAGTTTTTAAATACAAACCAAAAGATGACATCATAAATTCACATGCACAGAGTTCCGTATATAATATGGCGAGACACAAAGGTAACATTGTTGACGAAAACTGACAAACTAGACAAGATGCAATCAGAATTCCCTCCAATTACTTGCAGGAAAGAAAAAGTAAAATAAGGAAACCATACGCAACCAACCGAAAACGGAACCCACAGGAAGGAAACGAAGAAAACAAAAAAAAAAAATGAAAAAATAGAAAGCCCATTAGATTTTCAGAAAACCCTTAATAAAGGCATGAATAAATAAACATTAAAGAAAACAAAAATAATCTTTTTTTTTTAATAACGATCCTAAGGGGTAGGCAAAAGTGCTCGAATCTAAAAATAAGACAAGGAAATGATATCGAAACGCAAACTCTTAACTCGAAACAAAAATCACTCTTGGCCGCGAAGCGGCCACCGGCCTCTAGTGTAAAATATACTTTCGGATTCATTAAACCCGAAAACAATTAGCATCATTCAAAATTTCGTAAAAAAAATATGCGTTTTTGGTTTTTACAAGTTTTTCCTTTTCGCAAATCATTTCTACCAAAATCGTCCCTGAAGTTGCAGAGGTCGGCCAAGAATTGATAAAATCAAAGAAAATGCGATTATTGGCCGACCTCTGCAGCTTTAGGGACGATTTTCTCGGAAATGGTTTGCGAATTGAAAAAACTTATAAGAACCAAAAATACATATTTTTTTTACGAACTTTTGAATGATGCTAATCGTTTTTGGGTTTGATGAATTCGAAAGCATGTCTTTACATAATTTGGCCAAAAAAATAGAGAAAAATCAATTAAAACCCCCAAAATCCCCCTCAAATTTTTGCATGCAGCATTTTCGAAATCCAAAATCAGCAAGAGCGCCTGAAATTACATCCGAGCACTTATTTACGAGCATTAAGAAAAATTCACGAGGAAGTTATGACAATTTTTCAATTTGTTTTTCGCAAACTTTGCAACACTGTAACTAGAAAAGACTACAATTTCGGACCTATGTTTATGGAAGATAAAAGTCTTATTTTTACCTCTAAAACATGCCCTGAAAATTACTTTACATAGTTTTGTTACACCCTGTATACCACGGATGAGACTTAGTATGCAAGAATGGTGCGCACTGCACACATAGAAAATTAAGTTAGACAGGTTCATCATTGAGATAATTCAGTGTTGCCTGATTTTGAAGCCATTATGACAGCTTAAGCATGGCTGTCGACAAGGTCCAGCCCCCCCCCCTCCCCCCAAACTATCATCTCAAACAATCAAACATAATTGCACAAGTAACCTATTTGTGTGTGTGTGTGTTTTTTTAACCCCCCCCCCCACCCCCACGGTTCAGGAATGTTCTAAAATGATTCCCGGCAGCAAATCTAACTAAAACTATCGAAGAATATCGATGGTTGCATGATTATCACGCACAACCGCACACATCCGTATAATGGTCGTATGGTTTGAATCGCGTCGGTAGACCTACTTACGGTAAAGTTGACTTTTAACCACGAGCGCAAGCGAGCGCAACTTCAATTTTTCGATATGTTTTACCTAATATACTACTACATAACATACTTAAATATTTTTTTTGATGCTCGTTGGGATCGGTGTCAAATTCACGATTTACCGCTGACATAAAGCTTAATTTTTACAAGTTTTTTGGGAAAAATTCGATATTTTCAGGTAAAAACTCGGGAAAAGTGGTCAAATCTGGGCCCTAACCGAGGTTAATGACTCATTTAGGACTTACAAACAAGTTCTAGGTGGATATATTGTCCATACCTCTCAATCCTATATGATATAGTCAC
Source organism: Trialeurodes vaporariorum (assembly GCA_011764245.1). Lineage (NCBI taxonomy): Eukaryota > Metazoa > Arthropoda > Insecta > Hemiptera > Aleyrodidae > Trialeurodes > Trialeurodes vaporariorum. Next base: position 4,854,405 of record VMOF01000369.1, on the reverse strand, counting down.
TCATGTCGCGGTAAAATTCAGCTTAAAAATGTCAACTTTGAGAGGCTGTAGCTCAACAGGGATGCATTTTAGAGGTTATGTTAATAGAGGTTTTTTGACTTGTTTTTACCTCTAAAACACGTATTGGGACATAAAAATGTCAAATTGGTGGGGGCCGGAAACGGCCCTTATCGCAACCCCTCCTTTCCCCTGGAATCAATCTTGGCTCAATCTCAATGGAAAACGAAGTGGGAGTGCAATTCAGAAACTTTCATAGAGGTCTTCTTGATTTGGCTTGGCTTGAGGAATACTCGAGTCGAGTGAGAATAATTTAAATTCTGTGGCGCTCATTGTCAACCGGCAATTCTTGAGAAATCCTGAGTTAAGTTCAAGGTACTATCAACGATTTTAAGATTGTCGCGAGATTTTTTCGAGCTAAGTTGCGCCTTCAATGTGTCGGTTCGGCCACTCTTCGTACTCCTCACTCGACGCAGGCGAGGGGCTAGTGCGGGCGGAACGGGTGGAGTGGAGTGGGAGAGCCGTCGCATATCAGTCCCACACTCACACTCACACGCACAACTGTCGCGTCGCGTCGGCTTTCACTCATTTTCGGCAAGGCACTTGTTATCTTCGCGTCGGCTTTCCTGCTTCTGAGTCTTCGTATTTCCTACGAGGTATTGAAGATTTGCGTCGGCCTTGACCGATTGAATAGACCCTTACATTTTTGCATCATTTTTAATTCCATCTTACCTGCTCGCACTGAGTTTCAAATCTGACGCGGCGCTTGCGGCCAGTTTACCCCCTGCTTGCCGTTTCAAAGGAACAATTTCCAACTGACCAACGCCCGCACTCCAATTTCCACTCATCAAAACAGTTGAATTGGTTTGTTATGCTGATGATTTATTTTTTTCAGCATCGGATGGGTGAGGAGAGGAGAGGGGCTAATCATTCGATAAACACACTTGTATGACTTGAGTCGAGTTCCATCCAGTAGCAGTCCGTCGAAGAGGCAGGGGGAAAAGCTTTAAGGGCTCAGCCCCCCCCCCCCCCCGCCCCGACACTCAATCGTAGAAGGGCTAAAAAAGGGAAATAAAAGGTAGTTTTACCATATAAACTAGGTGAAAATAATGCAGCGACGACTTGACGCAAAAGAAACAGGTGAACCGGAGAATGCTGTAAAACACGCAAACAAATATTTTGAAATAATTTTTTTTTTTTTTTTTCTACATTTTGCCTTGAAAAAGGCTGCGATTTGAGCCGAAATGTCATCACCAATTTTTTAGGTCTTTTTTTCCCCCGTGTTTTTCAGCATGGTTCGCATGTTTCTTTTATCACACCTTAAGCCTCCCCCCCCCCAACGTTTATATAAAGGAGGGATGAAGATAAGTGGAAACAGTGGCGTCGCCTGCCATCTGGCAACAATGCAACTGCTCCATTTAAACTCATTAAATATATCGAATTTTCCTTGTGCACTGTAAACACCCTGAATTCGATATTTTACATGAGTTTAAATGGATAGAATACATTGTTGCCGAATTGCACGTGACGCCACTGTGCGCACTGTTCGAACATTAGAACATTTTTACCGGGGATAACGCTTGCAGTCCGCTTAAAAGTCCGCATTGAGTTCTTTCGCATATGTCGATTTATTTAAAAGTATACAAGTATCGTTTCGTTTCGTTTCTTTCCTTTTTTTTTTTGTTTGGCGGGAAACGGACTTAAAGAGTTTCTCCTCTAAAAATGGCACTGAAAATAGATAAAGACCTTAGTTTAAAAAGGCAAACAAAGACGGGACCTTGAGAATTTCGATACAGCCTGGTTTTTCAAATCGGATTGCTAGACGAACCACATTCAACTAAGAGTAAAAAAAAAAAGAAAAAGAGAAAGCAAAAATTCGCAAAATGTCTTTCCAGATAAAGAAAGTAGAGAGTCTCAGCTTTCTTTTGGTACAAAGGAAAATTGAGTATTTTTGAGTATATCATGCGAAAATTCCATCTGAATCTATTGATGCTTACAATTTTTTTTTTGCATTTCTGAGATGCGCAGAAATAAGAGATCAATTATGCCGTTCTTGTTTATGATCACAACTTTTTAAATCGCAAAAATTCGCAGAATATGTTTTTCCAGATAAAGAAAGGAGAGAGTCTCGGCTTTCTTTTAACACAATGGAAAGTCGAGTATTTTTGATTATATCATGCGAAAATTTTATTGGAATCTATCTATATTTATTGTTTTTTTCCCGTGTGTTTCTGAGATGCGCAGAAAGAACAGATCAATATTATGCCGTTCTTGTTTATGATCACAACTTTGTAAAACGCAAAAATTCGCAGAATGTCTTTCCAGATAATGCGAAAGTAGAGAGTCTCAGCTTTCTTTTGATACAATGTAAAGTCGAGCATGCGAAAATTTCATTTGAATCTATAGATGTTTATACGTCCCCCCCCCCCGTGTGTTTCTGAGATTCGCCGGCCGATGTATGATTCGTGTCCACTAAATTTGATGAATTTGAGGACCCCACTACCCTTTAAAAGGTGCTTCATAGTCATATATGATGCTATTTTCTTGCTCCTTGTATTTCTAATTTGTCAATCTCAGACCTTCTTTCAATGATCTGCCAATATACTTTTTGGAGGTTTTTGGGCGCTATAGATTGCCGAAATTACACACTATGTGCAAAGGACGAAATTACAATTTTTGCTCAAAAAATGTTGCTCTCTGTTTACTGCGACATATATCTAGTTTATCCAAGATACGCACTGTCCGTCGAGAATGCTTAACAGATGCCAACCTTGCTACAGGTAGCCGAAGAAGGAACGACATACAGGGGGTGGGAAAACGCAACGCACACCCCCTCCCACTTTTTTACTGTTTGATATTTTGAGACGCGGTTTTCGGCATTCTTTCTCACATCGAACGGCTACTCTTCTGGGGCTATTTTGCATGCCACCCTCTAACATGAAGCTTTTTCTGGTTTTTTTTTTACTCTTAGTTGAATGTGGTTCGTCCAGCAATCCGATTTGAAAAACCAGGCTGTATCGAAATTCTCAAGGTTCCGTCTTTGTTTGCCTTTTTAAACTAAGGTCTTTATCTATTTTCAGTGCCATTTTTAGAGGAGAAACTGTTTAAGTCCGTTTCCCGCCAAACAAAAAAAAAAAAAAGGAAAGAAACGAAACGAAACGATACTTGTGCTACTTTTAAATAAATCGACATATGCGAAAGAACTCAAGCGGACTTTTAAGCGGACTGCAAGCGTTATCCCCGGTAAAAATGTTCTAATGTTCGAACAGTGCGCACAGTGGCGTCACGTGCAATTCGGCAACAATGTATTCTATCCATTTAAACTCATGTAAAATATCGAATTCAGGGTGTTTACAGTGCACAAGGAAAATTCGATATATTTAATGAGTTTAAATGGAGCAGTTGCATTGTTGCCAGATGGCAGGCGACGCCACTGTTTCCACTTATCTTCATCCCTCCTTTATATAAACGTTGGGGGGGGGGGAGGCTTAAGGTGTGATAAAAGAAACATGCGAACCATGCTGAAAAACACGGGGGAAAAAAAGACCTAAAAAATAGGTGATGACATTTCGGCTCAAATCGCAGCCTTTTTCAAGGCAAAATGTAGAAAGAAAAAAAAAAAAAAAAAAAAAAAAAAAAAAAAAAAAAAATTATTTCAAAATATTTGTTTGCGTGTTTTACAGCATTCTCCGGTTCACCTGTTTCTTTTGCGTCAAGTCGTCGCATTGGCGGATACAGGGGGGGCGAAGGGGGCGATCGCCCCCCCCCGTTCGGTCCAAAAAGTGGGAAAAGAGGGGAGAGGAAGGGGAAAGCGAGAGCGAAAACAAGAAAAGGGGGTCATTTACGGGGCAAAAATCCAAAATTCGCCCCCCCCGTTCGCGAGGGCTGGATCCGCCACTGAGTCGTCGCTGCATTATTTTCACCTAGTTTATATGGTAAAACTACCTTTTATTTCCCTTTTTTAGCCCTTCTACGATTGAGTGTCGGGGCGGGGGGGGGGGGCTGAGCCCTTAAAGCTTTTCCCCCTGCCTCTTCGACGGACTGCTACTGGATGGAACTCGACTCAAGTCATACAAGTGTGTTTATCGAATGATTAGCCCCTCTCCTCTCCTCACCCATCCGATGCTGAAAATAATAAATCATCAGCATAACAAACCAATTCAACTGTTTTGATGAGTGGAAATTGGAGTGCGGGCGTTGGTCAGTTGGAAATTGTTCCTTTGAAACGGCAAGCAGGGGGTAAACTGGCCGCAAGCGCCGCGTCAGATTTGAAACTCAGTGCGAGCAGGTAAGATGGAATTAAAAATGATGCAAAAATGTAAGGGTCTATTCAATCGGTCAAGGCCGACGCAAATCTTCAATACCTCGTAGGAAATACGAAGACTCAGAAGCAGGAAAGCCGACGCGAAGATAACAAGTGCCTTGCCGAAAATGAGTGAAAGCCGACGCGACGCGACAGTTGTGCGTGTGAGTGTGAGTGTGGGACTGATATGCGACGGCTCTCCCACTCCACTCCACCCGTTCCGCCCGCACTAGCCCCTCGCCTGCGTCGAGTGAGGAGTACGAAGAGTGGCCGAACCGACACATTGAAGGCGCAACTTAGCTCGAAAAAATCTCGCGACAATCTTAAAATCGTTGATAGTACATACCTACATACAAGCAATCTTGAAAGTTGTCCTCAAGTACACAACTATGCATTCCTGAAGAGTCTCTGAATTGCTGATTTTTGTGCCAAGTTTCACTTGAACATCCCTTGAAACTTCCGTGATGAATTTCAAAGCGTGTTGATTCATGGAGTGATTCTGAATAGCAAATTGAATCTGGAGGACTTTCCAAATCCAAGTCAAGTAAAGTCTCTGAGTTGCTAATATGCCCTCGGCCTCCCTCGGGTGTACCGACCCAGTGAACCTCAAGAGATTGTGGTTCAAAGCATGTTTGTGACTTGGAAATTAAACTTGAGGAAGGCTCAAGTTAACTCAAGCCTCGGAATTTTCAACTTGGTCTCAGAGTTACGTGGGATTACAAAAAGTGGCAAGTATCTAAGTACAACAAAGATGAAGGAAATGCATACGCCTACGTCCATGTGATCGCACGCATAGAATGAGGATTTCAGGTTAGACGTGAGAAAACAGATCTTAGAGACTTACGTTTGAATTTGTCTATGATATCTGGAGCTAAATTGGCTTCTTTCAGCAACGTACGGCAATTCTCGTCAGCCATGGCTCGTCGCTCGACAGTGTTGATTCATACAGTGGCAAGTGGCTAGTGAAATGAGCAGATGAGATCAGAAGCTGAGAAGCAACAGTTTGGAATATAAACACCCGCGCACTTCACAAAGGAAAAAAGAGAGTGTACCAACCTTTTCAGGAAAAAACCGTAGACTTAAAAAGAAAACGCAATATTTAAATGGGAAAGGGGAACCATAAATGAAGAGCGGCTCTAAAAATTAAACCATCAAATCCGTAGGCCAGGCAAATTAGATAATTTAAAGGAAAAAATTCGCACATATCGGGATTTTTGCAGAGATGTTCCCTAGGGTATGTAGAACAACATACTAAAAGTCCCCATCGATACCGTGTGAGCTTTCGCCGCAGTGACCTCAAGAAGGGCGTATAAATTGGTTTTTCGCGATTTCTAGCCAAACAGCTGCAGATAAGGGAAAAATACCTCAGTTCAAAAAGATTTGTCTTAAAATTTCCTATAAAAAAGGTTCTTACAAGTTTTAACGATAAACGACTCCTTCACCCTTTATAGCGTGAGAAACAGATTCCCGACTGGCGCGGCGCAGCGCGCGGCCCGTAAATTGCATCCCTCCCCCGCTCCTTTTGCGTCAGCGTCAGCGTGAGCGTGATTTATTTTTCATATGTTTCTCGCACTGATGTAGCGTGATATGTACTGATTCTGCCTTTACTTAACTCTACCAACACAATCCACTTCCCCCCCCCCCTTTAATTTTGATGGACGCGGAAAATAATCAATTGTTTTGATATAGGTTCAAGTATAAGGCAAATCAGTAACTTTTCGCAGCAACTGACGCTGCGCCACTTGCACTGCTTTGAGTAACCTAAATACCTCATATTATTCAATTTAATAGGCAGCATTATTTAGAGAACAATAAAAAAAAGAAAGAAAATAGGCGCTCACCAGATTCGGAAGTGATAGGAACGAGAATCTCGGTGGATCGGAGATCGTTTATCTCTCTTTATTGAAGTGACGATTATGATAAAATAATGAGGCAGAAAGTGAGTATACATATAGGATGAGAACAAAAGCACTAAACACAAACGCTAATTAAGACAAATCAAAATTAAGACGTTGGATCGAAACGCAATGTTTTTGATATTCGTTTTATTCTGTTTTCGTAATTTTCAACAACGTCCTGAAGTTCATCAACGGATGTTGTCTCGTCGGTATCGGTAATTTTTTCAGCGTCTTTCTCGTCGATTTCAGAAGGGTTGCAGACAAGCTCCGTAGGATCGTCAGGATCTTCTTCTTCTTCCTCTTGTATTCCTTTTGTATCCTCACCCTTTGCTGCGAATTCTCGCACGAAAGTCCGCTACATTGTTGACAGACGGCCGAACATTTAAGTCCAGTTTTTCTACAACCGCAAGCTTTTCCGCAACCTTTGACGCAACCGCAATAGATAGATTGTAATATTTTCTGGGTACGGGCTGCAATGTCATGGTTATTGGAGAGAAATAAGGTTGAAGGCGCCAGCACCAAGTAAGTGGAGCAAGTTCAGTGCCCTGCCATGAATGAACTTGGTGATAAACTTTGGTGAGTACTTTGCCTCTGCTAGGTTTTACAAAAAAAAAAAAAAAAAAAATCTACTTCCGGTGGCGCCAAAGCTGTCAAAATCACTGGAAGATCTAATATCTTCTCCAATTATAGCGCAAGCATCATTTAACTCAATTATTGAAGAATGGTCGACAGCAGTTTTAACATAGTCGTGTCAGCGTCGCACAGTGGAGTATGCACCCCGAAAAGCTGCGATTAACCCGAAAATGTAAACATGCTCAAAAAAGAAAAATGTTTAGTGATTTGAGTACGTTAATGACCTGCCGATTACGTAAGGTAAGTGTCGGATTTTTAATCTTGACTATGAGTCGTCGGCAAGAGGACGAAAGTGACCGTTGCAGCATCTGCTATTGTTTACCTACCGAGTCACTCTCGCACACGCCCCAGATCATCGTACTCCTAGTAAAGACGAATAATGAGAAATTAATTATTGGACCATGGATTCGACTTCTGAAGGTATGCTTTACGTTCCAATTCCATTAAATATTCATTTTCTTTAAAATAAAGCTTTATTTTGCATACTTAAAGTTAGCTGCTAAAATGCTCGATTTTTTCACAAGTTTCATTTAGAAAAAGGCAATTTCGGTCATGAATCCAGCCGACTCTAGCAAAACGAGAACAACCATCGGAAAGTAGACACGATTTGGAGTCTTTCTGTGAAATAAAACCTTGCGCCTTTTTGCGCCATTTGAATTTATGAATTTTTGAAGTTGCGTGTTTTGTACGAAATATCGCACTCGCACTACGCACCTACTCGCTCGGTAATCATCAAAGATTCTAACTGTATGCATGAGGTAACGCGTCTCACTCTATCAGTGTGACTTCGTGGAGTAGTGGATAAGGGTCTCGCCTTACATTCTCATGTGCAGGGTTCGATCCCCATAACTGATCTTATTTTTTTAATCCTTCTCCATGCCTCCATGGTACGCCACGTAACAAAGCTCATTGTCAGTATACAGGGTGTGAGGAAAGTCCCCCCCCCCCCCGTCTAACTTTTGAACGGTTGAAGATAAAAAAACGAAACTCGGAGGATGTTTATAACTTAACAAGAACTACTTTTTGGCGTATCCAAAATTTCCGAGGGGCGCCCCTTAGGGGGGGTTTCGCCCCCGAACTCAAAATTTTCCAATAGCAACCCCTATCTTGTGATACCTCGTTTTAAAGAACATAAAATTCTAAGACTTTTGGCGCAAACCGGAGGTCGATATCGTTTTTGGTTTTCGATATATCGAATGACAAAGTTGGATTTTTACCCATTGGCAAATTTCGATATATCGAGAACCAAAAACGATATCGACCTGCGGTTGGCGCCAAAATGCTCAGTTTTGTGTGCCCTTTCAAGCGATGTATCACTCGATAGGGGTCGTGGCTCGGAATTTTTGAGATAGCCCCCTGAGGGGTCATTTTTTTAAATAATTTTGGGGGGCTCTAAGACTAGACTAATATCAAAACCGTATTTTTTTCTGAAAAGTACTTGCTTTTTAGAGTATTTTCGACTCCTAGTTTTCTAAATTCCGACTTTTAAAATGAGAGTTCTGATTTTTTGAAAGTGAGTCGAAATCGAACTTTGACTATCGATATATCGAAGACGAAAAACGATATCGACCTCCGGTTTGCGCCAAAAGTCTTAGAATTTTATGCCCTTTAAAACGAGGTATCACAAGATAGGGGTTTCCATTTGAGGGGGCGGTGGAAGGGGGAGGGGTGGGGGAAGGGGGTGGGGGAAGGGGGTGGGGCTCTCTCATGGACGTGACGCATAAAATTACCTTTTCACATCATAATTGAACAAATTCTTCTGTTAATGTAACATTGAAGGCGCTAAAACAGTTAATCGCATCTTTTCGGGGTGCGTACTCCACTGTGCGTCGCCTTTAGCTTGGAGCGTCTGAATTCTTTTTTCTGAAAACTTGGTCATGATGAATGAAATGAACTTTTCTCTATTCCTATCATTAGTTCCAAGTTGAAGGAATACAAAGCGTTCTAGAATTCGTCAGATTAGTGCAGCGATGCAACAAAGATTACCTTTTTCCATGTTGTAGTACATCTATTCATATCGGAAACGATTGCCATTTATAATCTTTGCTGCACCGGTGCAGCAATAATCCAATGAATTCTAGAACGCTCCCCTTATTAAGATAAGCATGCGTTGCCTCGCGCTGAGAGAAGTAGACGGATCGCCAAAGCTGCGCTGACGCCGTGCATTGAGATAAGAACTTCGAGTGGTCACCGAGGCGAGATCAATCTCATACGATTACAATGGGGACTTTCAGCGTGTTATTCGATACAACTTGAGAATCCCTGCCAAAAACCTGCTCTATGTGAATTTGAGCCTTTAATCGGCAATGTATCTAATCAAACTATAAAAACAATTGATTATTTTCCGCGTCCATCAAAATTAAAGGAGGGAGGGGGGGGGGGTGGATTGTGTTGGTAGAGTTAAGTAAAGACAGAATCAGTACATATCACGCTACATCAGTGCGAGAAACATATGAAAAATAAATCACGCTCACGCTGACGCTGACGCAAAAGGAGCGGGGGAGGGATGCGATTTACGGGTCGCGCGCTGCGCCGCGCCAGTCGGGAATCTGTTCCTCACGCTATAAAGGGTGAAGGAGTCGTTTATCGTTAAAACTTGTAAGAACCTTTTTTATAGGAAATTTTAAGACAAACCTTTTTGAACTGAGGTATTTTTCCCTTATCTGCATCCGTTTGGCTAGAAATCGCGAAAAACCAATTTATACGCCCTTTTTGAGGTCACTGCGGCGAAAGCTCACACGGTATCAATGGGGACTTTTAGTATGTTATTCTACATACCCTAGGGAACATCTCTGCAAAAATCCCGATATGTGCGAATTTTTTCCTCTATTTGCCAATAATGGATCTAATTTGCCTGGCCTACCGTTAAAAATTAAGCTTCACGCGAAATTAAAGGTGGCCTAAAATTGAATAATGTTTTATTCTCGAATTAAAATAACAGGCTAATATTTGGGAAAGTACGGTAGTTTCAAAACAATGAGAATTTTTATTTGTTAAGATTTAGTAGTTTCGAAGACGCGTTCTTTTTGAATTGACGGTCTTTTCTTATTGAAAATACCAGACCTTCGTCAATAATAGTGGTATCATTGAAATTAACGTTCGATCGATCAATTTGAAAGAACTGTGGTATCAGAATAACCAGAATTATTTTCAGAATAACCAGAATCTATTTAAAGGATCGGTTTCTTTGATTCAATAGAATCTTTTTTCTCCGTGTAACTACTAAACGCAAAAAGTCAGGCATTTGCAAATTCATGCTTTAAAATTATGTCACATAGTACACTACAATCTCCGTCAGAGAGACTTTAATTTATAGCATAAGATTTAATAACACATTTCCCTTTGGCGGTACTTTCCAAAAGTGTTTTAAAATAATCCTGATCCGTGATTTTTAAGGGAGCTTTTTTTTAACTATATTTTCTTCTAACTCACTCTCTCCTGCACCCTCCGCAGAGGTACCGGCATCACTAATGGGGCTTTCATTAGATGAAGGAATAGCTATCGTTGGAAGACACAGCTTTCTTTTCGGAGACTTTTCGGATGCATCTACAAGAGATGGTGCAGAGGCACCAGCACCATCAAAACTGTTAGAAGAAGGAGGAATATTCCTTGGTGAATACAGCTTCCTACTTCTTTTTAGAGACTTTTTCATTTTCAGATTGTTAAATAATACAGCGCAGCGCTCATGCGCAAGCTAGAAAGGCCATATCTCAGAATCCGTGCGATTTTGAGGTTAGGTCCCAGTGGTCGGGATCTTACACGGGCGCTTCCGGGAGTTACCCAATTTTTTGAGATTTTGACCCTTGACTTGACCGAAAATAGTTTTCCTCATAGAAATAATCTTCTTTCATCTTTTCATGCTAAACAAAAAAAAAAAAAAAAAAACGAAAAAATGTTTTTAATTTTATTTTTTTTATTGTTCAGCAGATCAAGAGAAACATTTGTTCAGCCAAAAAGAATTAAAAAGATTTCCAGTCGGCAAGAAGGTCAGAATCTAAAAAAAAAAAAACCGAGTAACCCCCATGAGCGCCCACGTAAAGTCCTAACCGCTATGACTTAACCTCAAAATCGCCCGGACCCCGATGTAAGGCCCGCTTAAGCTCAAGAACTTGTATCAAACATACCTAACGCATGTAAAAGATCAAATTTCGATTAATCGAACATCGATTTGTTACGCGAGTTAAAATGTGATCGATGTAACGCAGCGCACAAGCATTTAGATTGCGCGGACAATAAAACAACTCCCTACGTCCGACATTCGCTAAGAACGATTATCGACCCGCCTTCAATTTTGAGAGTAGGCCAAACCCTTGCCGTCAAGCACGAATAGTTATTTATTTGAACGCCTGATTCAAAGGGGCAGGCATGACAACTGAACTCACTATCTGGGGCCAAAAAATGTATGGCCCTGGCAGTGTGTGCAAGTTAAATTGCGTGCGGTCTCTGCCAATCAAAGAGCTTACGCATGTCACGTGACTGTGCGCAAGTTACTCTCGGGACCCAACATTTTTTGGTACCAGCAACTTGGTTTCGAAAAGGATAGCCGGATTACAGTGCTGTCTACTCTTTCCTATCCATACTCGATGCGGACACGACTTAATATGATGCTGCCACTGGACAAAAGAGGGAAGGAAAGAAATTCATCGCAGCAAATTTCAATTAGAATCGAGGAGCTTATCGTCTGTCATACTTTATCCTTTATCTGGGTTTCTTATTTACAGAATGTAAAATTTTGTCTAACTATCAATTTGAAGGCGACAACAAGTCATAAGTTACACTGAAAGGATTTGAGATGCCTAATCCATTGGAGTTTTCCCTTAACCCTTTTCGGTCGCATTAATTTTAACCTAGCTGCTCCCACAGGTTGCATTTATTTTCGACAAAATGAAAGGAACGTTTAGAAATTGATTTGTTACATGCTTGATTTATGGGGCCTGACCCAGCAAATCAACCCTGGAGTAGAAATTGGGAGAAAGTATTTCAAACAAGGCAGTAAAAAATGTACGGCTTTAAAAATTTAGATTTACAGCAAGTCTAAGTCATTGGCAAGGGTGACAAGAGTTGAATCATTTATATCATATTCAGTGCTTATATTGTACAAACGCATTTTTGAATGAAATTCCAGACTAAATGATTACCAGTGGGGTAACTAGCATTGAAGGCCATGAAGGTCTTAAAACACAAGTCGATAGCAGCAATAATGTTTTTAACAAAGTAATAGTTGTCGTTGAAATGGACAATATAAGTGAAATCAGGCTCAGAGCCCATTACTATTATACGTACGCTTGGAGCCGCATGGATTTTTTCTGATACTGCTTCAGATGATCCTTGACTGAAGTTACCAAGGTACTAGGTGACGGTACATGGAAAACAAGACTTTCAATCTCCTCTGATCTGAAGGGTCGCCACTCGTTTGGATCTGCAACAGAATCCTCTTCGTCACCGTTTTCGTTAACTTCTTCTTCCCCTGACTTACTTTTATTCATGGCCTGTTCCACTAGCTTACTTTTCTTGGCAGGCCCTTGTTCAAGGCGCTTACGTTTGCGTAATGAATTTGTGATGATTGGAATTAGGTGGAGAAAAACTTTTACAGCGAATAGATCCTTTTTGCCTTCACCTATTGAAAATAACAAACGAAAGTTACAACCAATTTAAAAGTAACTCTTTGTTTGTTCTGAATTTTTTGGTAATTGATTTTTTGTTTTTTTTTATTTTTTTTTTTATTCATAATAAGCTGATCAAAGCAACCATTAAAAATATCTTACAATTAGCTGAGAACTGAAAGTAACGTCACGGATGTATAGCATTGATTTTGAAGGTTTAAATTTGATGGCCAAAAAGAGCTTAAAATGCATTTGTTTCTGGAGAAGGGTGCCGTTTGTTAATTATTTAAGCGCACATAGTCGTAACAGTTTGTAAATTGTAACTCTTAAGAGGGGAGATATCCTAGTGAAACAATTTGTGTGCCAGTTTTACCACTGACAAAAAAATATTACAAAAAAAATTTAGTAGAAACTAAGTATTCGACCGTGGCGGCTACTGCGATTTGGCAACAACGGATTCCTTCTATTTGAAACTGTGATAAATAATCGATTATTTGGTGAGGCGTCGAGCCTCACGTAGTATCGATCTTTTTGCATGGATCTAAATGGGAAAAAACCAAGGTTGCCAGATTCCACGAGCTGCTGCTGAATACAGATTTTAACATGCCGACAATATCAATAGTAAGTATGTAGATAAGTATCCACCTAACTCTTTTGTGAATGAAAACATGAACAAAGGACATGGCACACTTCTTATGGGAAAACGGTTTCGGTCGAATTGGATGAAACTTTGGGAAATGGTTCATTTTGACCTCCTGATCAAAAGTCTCCACGGCCCGAAGCGATCCTATGACTAGTTTTCGAGATCGGGGGGCAAAGGTCCCGAATTTGATGATTCTGAGCAAATGGATTTTTGCTACTTATCACTCCCCTTTTTTTTTCACTTTTTTCTACTAATTTTTTTTTCTATTTGAGTAATTGAGACGCGGTTTGTGGCATTTTGTTCCTCAGACTCTTGCGCATTTTTTAATGCCCATTTATTTGACCGTCTTTTGGGGGGAGGGGGTGTAACCGCTTCCGCGAAACTGTTGTGGCGACCTTATCTGGAATCGCGATGTTCCGCATCGAGGATCCGAACGACCATTCCTTTCAGCATTTTCAAATTTTCTTGATGCAATGCGCATACCATTATGCGTCTAAAATTGTCATTACATAGATGGTAACCAGGGGGGGGGGGGGGGGGGGGAAGGGGGGGCTATCTTTCATTTCAAGTTAACGAATTGCAACATATGCTTACCTGTTGGAATAACTTTTTACCAAGCAAGCTTTTCTATCGGTATAAGCCACTCAACCCAATCGATTTACAGTACGTGTGAGCCGTCCATTTAGAGGGAGACAAAACAGGGTTTTTGGGGGGGGGGGGGGGGGTAGTAAGTCCCCGAGCTTATGCTGCATTTCTGATAAATTTTTGAAGTAACTTTCTTCCTGATTGAGATATCCGAACGCAATTCACGGCTTTTGGGCCCCTTTAAATTTTTCCGTACATCAATTTGCCTCTACGCCCACCTCACTTGTGAAAAAGTGACGTCAAGGGGGGGGGGTGTTAGTCTTCCACGCATTTTTCCGCGTTATTTTTAACACTCTCTTGACAAACTCTTTCTTTCCACTTCTCATGGATAAATCAGGTTACAGTTCGCGCCTTTTCCCCTTGAACTTTCACGCGTATCACTACACATTAGATTAGCCTTATACTGAAGAGACGAGCGGCGGGGGAGGGAGGGGGGAGTCAGCCCCCACGCCACTCGTATTGTTAATTCTGAACATTTTCTGGAATTACTTTTTTTCTAATTGAGATATCAAAACCCCGGTGTGAGACGTTCCTCACTGTTCCCGGGTTGTGTTTAACGTGTTTTTTTGGGCAATTTCTCAAGTGAGGGGGTGCGTGGGGGGGGGGGGGGGGTACTTACAATTAGTACAATCAATCAGCCATAATAAGCCCAGCCGCGGTTGCTCGTTTCGTTTTGGCAACGCTGTTTTCCCCTCATTGAATCAAAGCACAACAATCGATGTTGGTGAAGCAGCACTTCACTATCAAATCGACTATTTTACGTAGAATCAAATGCAGGGAAAACATTGTTGCCAAATTGCTGGAGCCGCCACTGATGCACAGTGTGAAGATCGAAGCTGCCTATTCATACCGTGTTGGCAACAATGTTTTCCCTGCATCTCAACAAGGTAAGCATATGTTGCAATTCGTTAACTTGAAATGAAAGATAGCCCCCCTTCCCCCCCCCCACCATGGTTACCATCTATGTAATGACAATTTTAGACGCATAATGGTATGCGCATTGCATCAAGAAACATTTGACTAAATGCTGAAAGGAATGGTCGTTCGGATCCTCGATGCGGAACATCGCGATTCCAGATAAGGTCGCCACAACAGTTGCGCGGAAGCGGTTACACCCCCTCCCCCAGAATGACGGTCAAATAAATGGGCATTAAAACATGCGCAAGAGTCTGAGGAACAAAATGCCACAAACCGCGTCTCAATTACTCAAATAGAAAAAAGTTATGTAGAAAAAAGTGAAAAAAGGGGGTGATAAGTAGCAAAAATCCATTTGCTCAGAATCATCAAATTCGGGACCTTTGCCCCCCCGTATCTCGAAAACTAGTCATAGGATCGCTTCGGGCCCGTGGAGACTTTTGATCAGGAGGTCAAAATGAACCATTTCCCAAAGTTTCATCCAATTCGACCGAAACCGTTTTCCCATAAGAAGTGT
Organism: Trialeurodes vaporariorum; assembly: GCA_011764245.1. Classification (NCBI taxonomy): domain Eukaryota; kingdom Metazoa; phylum Arthropoda; class Insecta; order Hemiptera; family Aleyrodidae; genus Trialeurodes; species Trialeurodes vaporariorum. The sequence continues at coordinate 4,839,251 of VMOF01000369.1, read as the reverse complement.
GCCATGTCCTTTGTGACTTATGATCGAACATAAGCGAAAATTTATTTTCGGTGCTATAAAGTTTTCTCGTAGATGGGGGGGGGGGGGGGGGGGGGGGTCGGTCAATATTTTTGACTGACAACTCCCTTCCTACTGATACATCACTGGAAAAAACAACCGAGAAATACTTATTGCAAAAAAAATACTTGCAAAAAAATACTTGATTTCCTATTTTTTCCCCAGACAATTTATCTCAAGTGGAGGAAAAGAGACACCTCCTTCAGAAAATTTCAATACCTTAAAAAGTACCTACCACATTAAGATACGTGATAAAAATGCCAAGAACCAGCTAAATAATATTATTGATGGGGAGCTTTAGAACCATCTTGCATTTTCCAGGGGTTTTGACTGCTTCTTGGAACTCCCAGTTAAGGATCAGATTTGCCATTTTTTTTGGGGGGGGGGGGATTTTCTTCTCGTAAATCAAGAATTTTTAGGAAAAAGTACTGGTAAATAGAAAATAGTAAAATAAATCCAAAACAGTGCAACACTGAACACGTAAAAAAAGACAAAACTTCAAGTGCAGTAATCAAGATAAAGTGGGGAGGGGGGGGATACGAATAATTGAAATAAAACAAGATAGGGCAAAGATGGACTTCCAGAAGGCGCAAAGTGAGTCGTTTATTTTTGAGGATAGTAAAAAAATCATCTGCCTTCTCAAAAAGAAGAGAAGCCCAAATGCTAATTGATGCTACTACATTCCAGATCTTGCTTCCAATAGCTCTTACAGGCTTTCCGCTGCGATTATTTTACTCTGTTCTTATAGAACCTATGGGAAAGTTTGAATTCTGATTTTGGGTAGAGGGAGAAAAAAATCAGTTTATCAGGATAATGGGTCTGTTGCAAACTTATGCTACAGAGCTATAGAGTGTTCAATCTCATGTAAAATCGCGCGAAAAGTCCATTACATGTTACATGCCATTACATGCCCAAGTTACATGGGTTTTAATGGACCAAATACAATTTACTTTGCCAAATTGCACGCTACACTGAGAGAAATCACTTTTTTAAAAACAAGGAAACACGTTTACTTGTAACAGTTTTCCGCGCGCGAAGTAAAGTTCTAATTACATGAAGGAGACACCACTGTTACAACAAGGAATCTTTTACTTTTAGCAGCAGACACTAGTTAATATTTCACTGTACAGTTTCTTTGACACAAAATAAATACACCTTGGATTAAAAAAAAAAAAGAATAGGACTGTTGCAAACTTTTGCTGCAGCGCTATGGAGTGTTCACTCTGATGTAAAATCGCGCGAAAATTCCATTATAATGGCATCAGAAAGTCATAAAATGCAGTATAAAACTCACGAGAGACGTTTAATGAAATCCAAGATGGCGGTAAAATATCGAGCAACCTGTATGCATGCACCGCGAACATCCAAGGATAACCAACCTCCCAATATCGATCACACCCAAACACAACGTAAATAAACACATAACCTCTGGAGCTGTGAGGTTGTCAACGTTGGCAATCCTTGGATGTTAAAGGTGTATGCATACAGATTGCTCGATATTTTACCACCATCTTGGATTTCATTAAACGTCTCTGGTATCGCATTTCATGACTTTCTGATGCCACCAATGGACTTTTCGGGCAATTTTACGTACGATGAAACAATCTTTATCGTTGTAGCAAAAGTTTGCAACAGACCCATTAAAAGCCGAAGAAAAAAAAATCAAATAAAAGCAAATACTGTAAACTCACGATTATCTGGCCTAATTTTCCGGGCCACAACGGCTCCTGCTCGTAATAAAATTAATAAATTAAATTAATCATAACGGCAAAAGTCGGAGAAGTAAAAACTCAAACTCACTTTGAAATTTTTATGTGTCAAACGCGGCGTTTCGAGGACTGTCAGTCCCCTTCCTTAGTATCCAGGGCTGCCGTTTTGCGTTTAATCAATGCTATTTTTCAATTCACCGATGCTTCCACCGGTTGAGAAAAGATTACACAGTTCAACTCAGTGCATGACTATAATAAACTAAAATACTAGCATCTGTAACCTTTTCTCAAACCGGTAGAGTCGTCGATGACTTTAAAAAACTTGCGGATATTTTAATTAATCAACGGAGTTTCCACCGATTAAGGAAAGATTACAGATCAGAGTATTTACGTGCATTACAGTCATACACTGAACTGAACTGTGTAATCTTTTCTGAACCGGTGGAATCATCGGTGAATAGAAAAATAGCATTGATTATACGCAAAACGGCAGCCCTGTTTGGCACATAAAAATTTCAAAGAGTTTGAGCTGTCATTTCTCCGACTTTGCCGTTATTTATGAATGAGCTCACTGTTCAAAATCGTTTTTGTTTGTAGAGTAAAACTAATGTTTATTCGCTATAAACATGTGAAAGTTCGATTTGGACCCATTTTCAAAAAAAATCATTTCTCCTCTTTTAGGAGTCGGATTGTAAAAGACTAAGTGCCTAAAATACGAAAAGTAGCAAGCCTCTTCCAGAAAAAAATGCAGTTTTAACACAAAATTAGTCGAAATTTGGTTACGTAGCCCCTAAAAATTTTCAACGTTCTTGCCCATTCCCCCTTAAGGGGGACTATCTGAAAGATTCCGAGCGACGACCCGCATCGAGCGATACATCGCATTTTTTTTTTTTTTTGGAAAAGGCTTGCTATTTAGAGTATTATAGGCACTTAGTTTTTTAAAAGACTTCTCAAAGAGGAGAAACGATTTTTTTGAAAATGGGTTCAAATCGAACTTTGACCTTTGATACATCGAAAACGAAAATCGATATCGACCTCCGGTTTGCGACAAAAGTCTTAGAATTTGATGCCCTTGCAAACGATGTATCACTAGATAGGGGTTAAAAAAAGAAAAAAATTTACCGATTTTTTTTTGTCCAGGATTTTCCTGAAAAACTTGAAAAGCAATTTTGGTGAAGCCAAACTGTGACCGGTGATGCTGCGCAAACGGGCGGAGCGCGGCGAGAGCATTTTACGCATATCATAAAGTGGACTTTCGTGGCCTTAAATTGCATAAATGCCAAAAATAATGAGAATTTAGGGCCCCAAGAGCCAAAGCGGCTATTTTACACCATAATTGACTATTAAAACATCCAAAAATTCATATTTGGTACTTACGCCCTTTTTGCGGTTGAGCGTCCATTTGGAATTAATTTTTTTTTAAAAATTCTTGATATGAGTCAATTTTGTAGACCACAAAGAACAAAAAATCGAGAAAAATTTCTGAATTCTAAGGTCGAAAGACCTTGCACTGATTAGTAGTTTGATTGTATATGTCTCAGTTCGCTGGACGATCCCGTCACCTCAATGTGAACAATCGCAGAAGAAAGCTATGTTGAAGGATTTCGATTCTATTTACCATTTTTAACAATGCAGACGCCAATAATTAAGTTGAGGTTTTGTCCACTTCCGACCATCTGGACGAAAATGCATTCTTATTAAAATGCAAACAATGAAACTGATAAGAAAAAGTATAAGAGCTGAAAGAATTGTTTGAAAACCGAAGGTCCTGAGATCTTACATGGGCTGAAGTCTTACGTTGTAATATGAAACAACTAGTGAGGTCTAGGTCTTTCATCAAAGCAAAACCTGAATTCGCTCCGCATCGACTCATGTATCAAAATCATCTCAGGCGAATTTTCCAAATTTTCCAGGTAAGCGCTTAAGGTTACTTTTCTTGTATTCTGTGCTGTTAATTTTTGAGTGAAGTGTGGGTACACGGACTAATAATAATTTTTAAATACATACATTAAACATTTACAATTTATAAATACCATAGCGGACTCGTATTAATTATTAGCAAAAGCGTGAAAAATTATTATCGGATTGTAGCATCGACAATTTCAGACTTATTCTCTGTTCGGTATAAGAAGGCCGATGAGAACCAGTGGCTTGGTGGCGATGGCGTCGCCTGCAATCCAGCAACACTATACTTTGACCATTTAAACGCACACAAAATATCGATTTGAGGGAATGCATCTTACTCTATAGACTATAGACTTTTTTCGCGGCTTCATATGGACGAAATTTATGTATGTATATTGTTGCCGCATCTCATGCGACGCACGTACCTACTGGTATTCTCCACAAAAAGCTCTCCAAAACCCTAAATATAGTCAATATTGGACTATAAGTTGGGATAGGGGTTTTTTGGGTCGTTGATCACGAATTCGAAGTCAAAAATTCAAAAATCTCAAGGTTAAATGCCCTAAATTGTGATTAAGGTTACTTTTCTTGTATTCTGTGCTGCTAATTTACTTATACTTATCTTAAAACCTGAACCTGCAGCAGTGACAGCTCGTGCAATGTGGCTAGAACGCATTCTCTCCATTTAAACCTATGTAAAACAATCGATACTCAAGGTGTGCAATTGCACCCCCAAGATATCGATACTTTCACAAAGGTTTAAATGGAAAATAAGTATGGTTGCCAAATTTCATGAGCAACCTCTTATTGCATTGCCCTTTATTAAAAAAGATGTCAACTGTGGGTTCGGGGTCGGGGAATTGCAATAAATAAAGATGAAAGGTTGCGAAGGGCTCGACTCAAAACATAAAGAGAATGAGAGATTGAATTTTGACACAAGACACTTTGTTGTCCCTCAGCCGATTAAAAGGAAACAAAAGGTTATTTAATTTAAGGAATAGACCGCCCCATCGGGGACGGTCTTTTTTTAATAGGTCAGTTGCACTGTCAACATAATCGACTTTTGACGCTTGATTCTTAAAGATGATGCCGAGAAAATAGCAATGAGTCTTGTTTCATCGAAATCTGTTCAGAAATAAGCGAGATATAGCCATTTGAAAATGACTATATTATTGCGCCATTTCGTCGTTTTCCGCCACTGTCCGCCACCCGTGTATCTTTCCACCAAGCTCGAAGTGATGCAAGAATGATTCATTTTATTTTAAAAAGAACAACGATTGCCAAAGAAATTTCAAACTATTTAACTTTAAAATCCGTCAATTTACCGTGAATGAATGATAAACAATAATAAAACACACCCTCATAACACTATACCCACGGACGCAGCAACAACTACGAACATAAACAATGAAATGAAATACGGCGGCAAGCTTTCGTGAGCAAAGTGGTTGGCAGCACTGCACAGGTAGGCGTAGCTGTAGTGCAAACATGCAAGTCGGTCCAAACTTGACGACGAAATGACGCAATAATGTCGTCATTTTCAAATGGATTTATCTCGCTTATTTCTGAACGGATTTCGATGGAACAAAACTCATTGTTATTTTCTCGGCATAATCTATAAGAATGAGCGCATCAAAAGTCAATTCTGTTGACAGTGCAACTGACCTATAGTATCTATCACTTACATTATATCTAAAAGGATTCTTCGGGTGTATCTTCACTCCAAAGTATTAAAAAATTGATGGTTTTTTTGGAATAGCAACCACCATATTGAACCAAATGTCGATAAAATTTGTGTCTCGAGGTGAATGTACGTGCAAAATCCGTTAATGACCGCGAAATACTCACAAAAAGAGTCTGACTGTATTTTTCGGGCAATTCCGTACCTTTAACGACGCAAATTTTATGTTACGAATTAAAAATTTAAAAAATAATTCCTATGATCAGATAGAAAAAACTCATCGAAAGATTTTTGATCTCTTTCTTTTTTTCGATATGACGCGTTTTAATTAAGCGAGATAATCGTTGCACAATATGGAAAACGCTTTTACTATAGCGGGCGCGCGGCTCGAAGAGGCATCGGTACGGCCGCGGCGCGGCGCGGCGGGTTGCATACTTCACTGCCGCTCTTCGTGGTAAAAGCGGTGACTCTTCCACATTGTGCAGCAATTATCTCGCTTAAAACGCGTTGTATCGAAAAATAGAAAGAGACCAAAAATCTTTCTTAGAGTTTTTCTCATCAGATCATAGGAATTATTTGTTGAATTTTTAATCCATAACATAAAATTTGCGTCGTTAAAGACACGGAATTGCCTGATAAATACAGTCAGACTAAATTTTTTAGTTTTTCGCGGTCATTAACGGATTTTGCATGTAAAATCACCTTGAGACACCAATTTTTACGACATTTGGTTCAATATGGTGGTCACTATTCCAAAAAAACCATCAAATTTTTGAAACTTTGGGGGGCTGTAGCTCGAAAGGGGGGCATTTTTGGACAATCGCATGCGAGGAGGTACGTGATCCAACCAAAGAGTCAACGAGAGTCCCAACAAAACGGTAGGAGAGCGTGGCACAGTCGAATTATTATTGAATGTAGCTATCGATTTAACGGCCTCTGATTGGCTGGCGGAAGCCTGGGCCCTGTGAAATCGCTCTTATGGAGATTTAACATGGGACTTTTGACTTACCTTCATTTGAAGTTAAACTTCAAAAAAATGTCCCTCCTTACCCTCATTTGAAGTTAAATTTCAAAAAAAATGTCCCTCCTTACCCTCGGAAAATTCAAATTATATTTTTTTGAGGCTAATATACGAGAAGATTGATCGGTCATAAAAATCACTTAATCGAAGAATCAACAGAAGAATATGAATTTGAAAGTAAAATTACGAGCAACTTTTTGCCGTGATTACCTCTCTTTTCGCACAGGTCGGGCCAGGTGTGTGACATAGCAGTTGTTTTTTTTTCCCATTTTTATTGTTTTAGTTTAATGCAGATGGTTTGAAATGCATTTGAAATTCATTAATCAAAGGAAATACGCCAATTTCATGAAGAAGCCTGAAGATTTAACCGCAGATACACGAAACAATGCGAAGTTTAAGCTACTCATTAACGTTACGGCGGGGGGGGGGGGGGGGGAAATCACATAATTTAATTTTCAATTTTATATTTTTCTGTTAAGTTTTCGATGAAGTGATATGTGTGACTCGTCATTATCTTAGTTATATTCTCAAAAAATATAATTTGAATTTTCCGGAAGTAAGGAGTAATAATTTTCTTCGAATTTAACTTTAAATGAGGCAAAGTTGAAAATCCCACGTTAACTCTCCATAAGAACGAGCTCTTGGGGGCTCAGGCTTTCACCAGCCAATCAAAAGCCGAATTTTCGATATCACCAACCTGCCACGCTCTCCTGCCGTTTTGTTGGGACTCTTGTAGTCTTGTTTACTCTTTGGATCCAACACAGGTGAAATATTCGGTACAGACCAAAGACATTTTTGAAGAAGACTGGCCCCTAGCGGCGAGAATTGAAGCCGGTTACTGTCATAGGCAGGGCTTCCCCGCTCGGGGGTATGAACCGAATTAACATTTCTTTTAGTATTCAAAAGTACTTAGATATGATATGCAGCTCATCCCAAAGTTGAAGTTGACGAACTTGAAACAAAAGTTTCAGTCAATTTATCCGCAAGATATTTACAATAGGAAGTACGGCAGAGAGGTTATGGGTGCTAAAGTAAACAATGACCGACCGGTCGTTAACTAGCTTCCATTATGAAAAAACGGACGCCTTAAATTGATCCAAACTTTTGGTTTAAATGTATGTTATAATAGTCAGATAAATAATAAGAAGAGAGTTGATCAGTTTACGTTTTTGTTGTTTTTTACTCAAGAATGCAGTGGCACCTGTTTATAACGGAACCTCACGGGGCAGATATATTTTTCCATTAATACCAGGTTTCCGCTATCGGCAGGTTTACCGGATGGAGAAAAAAAATGAAAAATTGAAAATTTAAAGGCCAACTGCCTTTTACCTTAAACTTTAAAGACATTGGAATTGCCTGACTAAAAAATTATAAAAGAAAAAAAAATTAATACTGACCGGCTTTTGATAATTTTTTAAAAGTTTGCCCTAGACTAGTTTGAGCCTTGACTACTATCGGTTTAGAAAGTTTTCTTCGGATACGATGAGAATCATCATCCGTCTCCTCCGCTTTGGCATTGGCTTCCAGTATTTTTGTTCTAAATGCTCTCTCGGCATCTTTGATACTACCTATAAAACAATCCAGAAAAAAAATGTGAAAAAACCAAATTTCAAATACCTGAATACAAAAAGTGAATCAAGCAGAGTTGTTTTATTTTTGGTTTTTTTGTCTTGCTTTTTTTGTTTACAGGGGTCGCTCACAAAATAAGAATAATAATGCCCTCCAGATGACCCGGCTTAGCCCCAAAAAAATGGAGGACAAAATTTTCTTAAAAAAAAAAAAAAAAAACAGAAATTCATAGCTTTGAACAGATTTTGAATAAAATCAGATCTGTTTCAGCAAACGGGAAATGACCGTGTTGGTTGTCAATTGATACGCAGTAAACATGTTATTCTTACTTTCTAAACTCAGCCTCATTGTTGGCAGAGGTGGCAAGACATTTTTAGACATAGGTGCCGATTTTTCGAAAACTCTAGCAGTTTTGATTTATTTCAAACATTAGATCTAAGCACTGAAGTCCTAATACTTTTTGCCTGAGAGGATCTCCAGGAGCTAAGTCTTCCTCTTACTTTCTGAGCAACCCTTAAACATTTATATTCTCTTGCATCGTTCAAACTTTAATCATTTTGTTACAAACCGAAGACTTTTTTTTTTTTAATTTGAAGGGCATACAAGCATAGATATACGTTTGTTTTCAAGATAAATTAAAAACCGCAATTTCATTCAGAAAATCAAAAACGATTCACCATTAGCTCAGTGAGTGGTGAGTGCGATTGAAAATCTCCTTTGCCTCACTTGCACTCATGCGTATTTTCCCCTTAGAATTCCTGCCTTTCATTTTCACTGTTTCACCATGAAACTTTCAAGGAGCCTTCCTGCTAAAAGCAGACAGGTGCGGACATATTTGGTAAGATGATTCCATGGTCAATTAGTTCTAAACATTGACACCATGCTCAAACAAACTGCTCAAAGAGTTAAAAGTTTTCAGCAAAAATTGATGAATAGATGGAATCAGCACAAATTTGAGAAAAGTCGGCACCAGCAAATATAGGTGCTTCAGGTAGATTCCTTGAAATTTTGGAGTAGAAACACTCAAAATAAAGCCGCAATGTTGGAAATAAGAAAGTCCCACAAGAGCCCATGAGTCCAAATGAGGCAGATGGATAAAGACTCACTCAGAATCACTTGCACTGACTAAGCTTATGGCGAAATTCATTTCCAATATTATGGCTTTAATTCTCAACCAATTTAATGAATATGGGGTCAATAATTCCAAAAAAAATTTCACAATTGTGAACGTTTT
>VMOF01000369.1:4805722-4829575 GCA_011764245.1 Trialeurodes vaporariorum | reverse complement strand
CTAGCTATCTTGCCAATTTTAAAATTTTGTTGAGCGCCTTCATATCTAAAATCGAGCTAAAGCGCATACACTGGCCCACGGTTTGTTTACGTTTCGGCGAGCGAGAGACGTGCGGGCGGAGTGGGGGTCGTGGGCCAGCCGAGCGACTGGCCTCACCCCGCCCGCACGTCTCTCGCTCGCCGAAACGTAAACAAACCGTGGGCCAGTGTATGTGTTTTAGCAATGAAGGAGCTCAACAAGATTTTAGCTATACTCTGTTCAGGATAAGAAGGCGGGTGAGAATTCAGGTAGTAATGCACTATTTAGCAACATTGTGGCTATACCGGCTACTCCAACCCCTCGCATTGGCCGTTGTTCTTCCAACTTCTCTCTTGGCACGGAGGATTTCTAAAAACCGACAGACTCAAAAATTTACACACGTCCAGTAAAAACTGCGAACGGTCAAAAATACGAAAAAACGGACGAAATTTTCGCCCTAGAGGACCAAAACTCGGCAAAAATAGTTGACTTTGAATATTGATGACTCTCAGAAATTCGATATTGGACGAAATATCCTGAATTTAATTCCGACTGAAAAATACGAATTTCTGAGAATCATCAATATTCAAAGTCGACTATTTTTGCCGAGTTTTGGCCCGTTAGGGCGAAAATTTCGTCCGGTTTTTCGTATTTTTCACCGTTCGCAATTTTTACTGGACGTGTGTAAATTTTTGAGTCTGTCGGTTCTTAGGAATCCTCCGTGCCAAGAGAGGAGTCAGAAGAACAACGACCACTGCAAAGGGTTGGAGTAGCCAGCATAGCCGCACTGTTGCTAAATAGTGCATTACTACCTGAATTCTCACCCGCCTTCTTATCGTGAACAGAGTATAGTGTATGTGTTTTAGCAATGAAGGAGCTCAACAAGATTTTAGCTAGTGCCATATCTGGAGTATAAGTAATCTTTGAGACCAACTGACCTCTAACCAGACAGGAGTGCTGTTATCTTGTGTTTCAGATCTTTGAGATTGACTGCGCTGGTGATGGTTGTATTATTCAGTATGTCATGGATCGTAGGTATGGTGATCTACGCCAACTACTCGAGATGTGATCCTTTAAAACTGGGCTACATTAGTAAGATTGACGAGATCCTGCCATTTTATGTGGAGGATAAATTTTATTTCCTGCCCGGGTTTTTGGGGTTGGTCATGGCAAGTCTTTTCAACGGAGCTTTGAGGTGAGTAGATGTCTCAAGGTACAAATAGACTATGCGCTGAGAAAAATTTCTGGTTAACGGAACGACAATTCAGACTAATTCTTCCCCAACTAGAGTACCGATAAATGTAACCGGAATTTTGGTAAGTACAGGGTGTTGAAAAACTGTTCCCGAACATTTCAGGGGCGGATTTTGCAGGTCAAAATAAGACTTTTTTTCCTGTAAACATGGGTCCGAAATTGCAGTCTTTTCGAGTTACAGGGTTGCAAAGTTTCCGAAAAACAAATTGAAAAATTGTCATAACTCCCTCGTGAATTTTTTTTAATGCTCGTAAATAGGTACTCTGATGTAGTCTTAGGCGTTTTTGCCGATTTTGGCCGTGAAAATGCTGTATGCAAAAATTTGAGGGGGGTTATGGGGGGTTTTTCTTGATTTTTCTCACTTTTTTTGGCCAAATTATGTGGAAACATGCTTTCGGATTCATTGAACCCAAAAACGATTAGCATTACTCAAAAGGTCGTAAAAAAATATGCATTTTTAGTCCTTACAAGTTTTTCTTAATCATAAACCATTTCCGAGAAAATCGTCCCTGAAGTTGGAGAGGTCGGCCAATAATCGCCTTTTCTTTGATTCTATCAATTTTTGGCCGACCTCTCGAACTTCAGGGACGATTTTCTCGGAAATGTTTATGATTAAGAAAAACTTGTAAGGACGAAAAATGCATATTTTTTTACGACCTTTTGAGTAATGCTAATCGTTTTTTGGGTTCAATGAATCCGAAAGCATGTTTCCACATAATTTGGCCAAAAAAAGTGAGAAAAATCAAGAAAAACCCCCATAACCCCCCTCAAATTTTTGCATACAGCATTTTCACGGCCAAAATCGGCAAAAGCGCCTAAGACTACATCAGAGTACCTATTTACGAGCATTAAAAAAAAAATTCACGAGGGAGTTATGACAATTTTTCGATTTGTTTCTCGGAAACTTTGCAACCCTGCAACTCGAAAAGACTGCAATTTCGGACCCATGTTTATAGGGGAAAAAAGTCTTATTTTGACCTGTAAAATCCGCCCCTGAAATATTCGGGAACAGTTTTTCAACACCCTGTATAAGAACATTGACAGGAGCTTCAATTACGTTATCACTAGCACTCACTATAATCTTATGGCAAAATGAAATAATAAATTACGGCTTTAATTCTCAACCTAAATAGCTCGTTTGGGGCTCAGAAAATACATGAAAATATTACGCACGTGCCAACGCACTTGAATTTTGCGTATATTCTTTGTTTTCAATTTAAAATGCCAAAAACACGACTTTTCCCAAAAGTGACTGGAGGCTCTATTCATTGGATTGAAATCTGGAAAAGTTTCGCCTGGAATCACCTCGAATAACTTCAGCAGTGCAGACAGTGGCGTTGCGTGAAATTTGGCAACGCTGTACTGTGTTCATTTAGATCTATTTAAAAGGTCGAAGGCAAAGGTGTTCACCGAACAGTGAACACACAGTAGTTCGATTTTTCTCATGGGTTTAAATGGAAGAATTCCAACGTTCCCAAATTGCACGTTACGTCACTGAGTAAGTCCCTACTATACTTACAGGTACCTAATTTTAAAAATGAAAACCTCAAATCCGCTTTCTCTCTGTTACAGTTTCTGTGTATCAAATTTAAATTCACTGGCAGTAGTCTGTTGGGAGGATTTTCTGGCTTTCCTTCCATGTTTTCGAAAAGTCAGTGAAACGACACAACTGACAATGATCAAAATCATGGGTTAGTGAGCACAGGAAGAAAAAAAAAAGAACCTGAATAATTATCATGAAATTTTATTTTTCTTTTAATGGGGCTCTTGCAAAATTTCGCTACATGTGATAGAAGATTTGATTCTTGCATAAAAACCTGCACAAATGACGATGAATACACTAAATAAAAATCACGAAATTCACTCTCTGAATTGGGCTTAATTGCGAAAAGACACAGGTATCACGGGAGATTCCTATCTAATTTGAGATATATCTATCTGTTTCCGTTGAGAAAGGGACAAATTAGACAGGAATCTCCTACACAGGTGGACTGTATCAGGGGCTAGGGGAGGCTATAGCCCCCCCCCCACTTTTTGGTGGCGGAGGGGCTAAAAATCAGGAAAAAGTCATCCCTTGAGACTTGAGAAGCAAAAAAAAAAAAAAAAATGTCATCATACTTTTTAGCCCCCCCTCACTTCTTTTAGTAGCTGTCCGCCTATTATCTCCAATGATACCTGCGTGGTTCCGCTTTTAAGAGCGCTTTAACGATTGTTACCATGGCAACAGCTAAGTTTTACAATTTTCGACTCAATGGGGCAGTTGCAAGGGTCTGGAATGTTGTGTTTTTTTATCAGGAAAATGAAAGTACTTGATGAGCTGAGAACAAAGATGCCTTCGGTTTCTAATTAAGTCCCATTGTTCCGGAGGTGAGATTTTGACCCAAAATACATTGTTTTAAATGGGAATTCCGCGTAGTGACGTTACCACGCACACGATTTTCTACAACTTTGCACGAGTGTATCTCCAAAACCGGGACACTTAGGAAAAAACCAAAGGCACCATTGTTCTCAGCTCATCAAGTATTATCATTTTCTTTACAAAAAACACAACATTTCATACCCTTGTAACTGCCCCATTATAGATAGTCTTACTGATCGATCTATCGATGAAGTAATTGATCCGTCCCATGAGGTGATCTGTGCAGTCGGGGACGAAAATAATGTTAGACGACTCCTTGAAGCAGGCCACCCGCAATGCTTAAATTCATTGAGATAAGTACTGTGGGTGGCTTACGTAAAGGAGCAGCCTGACATTCTTTTTGTCGCCGACTGTACATCGATAGCTCCTCGACCATATGCACCTACACGCGTGGACGGCTTATGTTTGTAGATTGTAGCTGTGAATGAATCCGGAGGCAAAATAATAAGAGCCAAAAATAACTTGACGCTAACATTTTTTAAATGATTTTCAGCCATTGTATGCGGTTTGCTCGTTATGGGAACGGCTGTTGTAGCTTCTAACATGGCCGGGGTCATAGAGTCAAATATGTTAATGACTTCAGCAACCAGCGGTCCTTTACTGGGCGTGTTCCTGCTGGCCATGTTTTTTCCGTCAGCCAACTGGAAGGTAATGTTGCTCTTAAAATCATTTCTTTTTTGCTGTTAGTACCCTCAATTCAACTTCCACTTAAACATGCAGTCAGTCCTTCCACGAAACAGGCAAACGAATAGTTTTATCGCATATCAATCAGAAGACGCCTCGACTACATGTGATCTTGAAAGGATTAAAGACGGTAGAATGGGGCCGTGGCACATTTTTGCTACGGAAGATTTAAGGGTCAACTCAAATGCAAAAGACCTCTAAAAATAACGACACTAGTACTAAAAACTTACGGAATCCACTCCTAAACCTATAAAATGCTTTTAAACCGTGATGTCGGTGTTGGGAACTAAGATAATGGGAGATTCCCACCTTATAATACCGTCACTTCCTTAAAAAGTCGCCAAAAAAAGACGACTTTCCTTTGGCACCGGGGACACCGGGGTCACGGTACCATGGGGCAGTTGCAAGGGTCTGAAATGTTCTGTTTTTCAAACAAACGAACAAACAAACAAACAAACAAACAAAAAAAAAACAAAACAAAAAAGTACTTGGTGAGCTGGGAACAAAGATGCCTTTGGTTTCTAATAAAGCTCCATTGTTTCGAATATGAGATTTTGGTCCAAAATAAATTGTTATAAATGGGAATTCCACGCTGTGACGTCACTATGCTCACGAGTTTTTACAACTTTACACGAGCGTATCTCCAAAACCAGGACACTTAGGATACCTACATGGGAGAGATGCAAAGGCGGACTGACACACCGGGCAACCCGAAAAATTACCGAACGGGCTACGGGCTGTTCACGATAAGAAGGTGGGTGAGAATTCAGGTAGTAATGCACTATTTAGCAACAGTGCGGCTATGCTGGCTACTCCAACCCTTCGCAGTGGCCCTTGTTCTCCCGACTTCTCTCTTGGCACGAAGGATTTCCAAGAACCGAGAGACTCTAAAATTTACACACGTCCAGTAAAAATTGCAAACGGTCAATAATACGAAAAAACGGACGACATTTACGCCATAATGGGCTAAAACTCGGCGAAAATAGTCGAGTTTGAATATTGATGACTCTCCGAAATTCAATATTAGACGAAATATCCTGAATTTAATTCCAACTCAAAAATACGAATTGCTGAGAGTCATTAATTATTGAAACTCGACTATTTTCGCCGAGTTTTGGTCCTTTAGGACGTAAATGTCGTCCGTTTTCTCGTATTGTTGACCGTCAGCAGTTTTTACTGGACGTGTGAAAATTGTAGAGTTTCTCGGTTCTTGGAAACCCTTCGTGCCAAGAGAGAGGTAGGGAGAACAACGGCCACTGCAAAGGGTTGAAGTAGTCGGCATAGCCACACTGTTGCTAAATAGTGCATTACTACCAGAATTCTCACCCGCCCTCTTATCGTGAACAGAGTGTAGCTGTAGGTACTTATAAAATAGACCAGCTAAAAAAAACTGGTCTGGTTTGTAAAGATCCCGGGTCGTGTGTTCCGATCCGAAAAGGCCACACATTGACCACGTAATGTCGACACACAATACCTGGTCTCCGGTTCAAGTACTTCACTCATTGTCAGCTGAAGATCTCGCAATGTGGGAAACCATAAATCACTTTTCTGCGGATGCGCCTTCATTTTTAAAGGTAGACTAAAACGTTTCCATCGTGTACGAATAGTTAACTAGTTTTTAACAAACAGCTACCGGTATCCGATCCCAAAAGTTCTTAAGATTTGCCCGTTGGAAAACGTGTCATACTTATCTGCGGGAGCGCCTTCATTTTCAAAGGTAGACTAAAACGGTACAGTCGCGTACGAAAAGTTAACTACTCAGTTTCAAACACATAACTAACGCTATACGATTCAAGCCTTCCCAAAATTCCCGTGATTCGACCAATTAAAAACATGTCTTAATTTTATGGGCGCGCCTTCTTTTTTCAGGGTGTAGACTAAAACAATACGGTCACGTACGAATATTTAACTCTTTTCCAAGACACGACTAACGCTATCCGATTCAACATGTCTTTACAAAGTTGCCATCATTTGACTTACGGAAAATTTGTCTCACTTTTACGAATGCACCGTCTCTTTTTTGGGGGTGCACTAGCTGTCTACAAGGTTTCCGAAACAGAGTCACATCTATGCGTTTCATAAATTTCAGGGCGCTGCAGGTGGGATGCTTGCAGGCCACATTTTGGTCATTTGGATAACTTACGGACGAGTCATGTTGATACAAAAACCAGCAGAGCCTCTTTTACCAACTTCCACGGAAGGATGTGGCGTTTCCCCTTTCGGCCCGCACCACCTACAGCTCTGCAGTTCAATAAGTGCCAATTTCACAGATTCTCTTTCCAGCTCCGAGTGCAGGCGCTATGAAGCAAACTCCGAGACACCGTTCACAACGGACAGGTTGGTTGTGGCAAAAGCCTATCCAGGATAACTAGGATCCTATCCAGGATTCGTCCTTCTCCCTCTTTGCCTATTGAAGCCAAGAGTCTTAAAAGGACCAAAGATAGGGGTTAAAACTACGTTATAACTGCTTTCTTTATCGTCCTCTAACACGTGTGTCCTCTAACAGCTGGATGGACAAAGATAGGGGTTAAAACACTTGATAACTGCTTTCGTTATCGCCCTCTAACACACGTGTGAGCTGGAAAGACGAAAATAGGGGTTTAAAATCACGTGATTACTGCTTCTGTTACCGTCTTATAACACCGATGTGCGCTGGAAGGACGAAAATAGGGGGTTAAAATCATGTGATAACAGAACAGCTTTCGATCACGTCTTATAACGCGCGAGTGAGATGGAAGGACGAATATAGGGGTTAAAACCACGTGATAACTGCTTTCGTTATCGTCCTCTAACACATGTGTTTGGATAGGCGAAGAGATAGAGAAGCAAAATCATGGATTCGCCTTTGGGTTGAAATGAAGGTTATGAGGTTATAGCGGTATGAACAAAGAGACGGCACAAGAGAAATCATTCATACGGAAAAATGGATCACACAACATCAAGGTATCATTTATGATACTTTGGTTAATGGTTGAGAAATGAGGTTGTTTTCGAGCTTAAATTCTGCCTTCGTTGGTACCTCCCAATTTCTCTGTAAAACAGCGATGATTCAAACAAATTTAAAAAGGAAAGTAAAAAGAATAAAAATTGACAAATTTAAATTGCCAGAAGATTAAGTCCATTTCGTCACAGGATAAACAAAGTTGGAGAGAGACTAATAAGTCAGTTTTTCATGATGAGAAACATACCTAAACGTTCTTTCAGAAACAAACAGACCACCAATAACGGAAGTAAACTAAAAGTAGAATTTACGAACCCAGACACTTTCGCAATTTCTACCAAACAATCTATCCTTTCAATTTTATTCCTGATTTTGTGATGAAATAATTTTTACAGAGACTGGCTCGCGTATCTGTTTTCGATAAGCTACATGTATTACGTCCCCATTGGTGCAACCGTCACGGTTATTGCAGGATTGGTGATAAGCTATTGCACGAGTAAGTTAAGATAAATTTTATAATACACGGAAAAAAAACTACGGTGAAAATAACCATACGGATACCTGATTTTGGCACCTGCTAGATGATATGATAATGTTAACCAGAAGTATACTATGTTTTGACTAGGTACTAGGTGATGTCACCTAATTGCATGTCGAATTTACTCAAAGTATCGGTAAATGTACCATATTTCTGGTCAAGTTTACCATAACATCTAGCAGGTGCCAAAATCAGGTATCCGTATGGTTATTTTCACTAATCTTTTTTTTCCGTGTACATTAATCAATAATTCTCACAAGGCGAAGGAGAATCTGAAAAAGAACTCACAATCGTCGTAAAGTTGAAAAATAATGTGTTTTTTGCCGAATTAAAATTTAGGGGCTCAGTTGGCTCAAACCATGGAATCGCGCCAATCCTGCAATTGAAGCCCCAAAATTTTGATTTGGCAAAAAACACATTATTTTTCAATTTTAAGGGAGCATGTGGCACATCGATCGAAAGGTCTTGATCTGTTCTCTCAGAATCTGTAACAATTTTTGAAAAATTCTCGACAGGGTGGCCAAAAGGGCCGATTCAACTATTTTTTAAAAAATTCCCCATAACTCAAAAATTGCGTTTTTTTTGGAAAATATTGAAAGAAGCAAACATGTTGACAATTGCCTCTACTTTAAGATTTTAAACTGATTTTCATACCTATATTGGAGGTTTTTTCGAGAAAACTTGAAAAAAGTGTTTGAACCTCTCCCCCCCCCAAAAACGCCCCAAGGGACTGTCAGGGGCTTTTAAAAAATCAAAAATGAAAAAATTTTGGGGGCGATTCCCCTTTCCCGATTTCGCGTTTCAAATCATTTGGTTCAGTGGTTTTTGCGAAAAAAGCCCGGTACGGGTGCTCTGGCTCACCCGGGGTAAATTATTTATTAATTATTAACTTTCAGAGAGAATTATAGTAATTACTACATCAATTTCAAAGAAGGGGATTTGTTTCTAGAATCCCTAGACAGGATGTCCTAGAATGAGTTCACACTTCTGCTGTGAGCTTACGGTGGAAGCAAAAAATCTGAAAAAATTTTAAAAAAAAAAAAGACTCCTCGGTAACCTCAGAAAAAAAAGGGCAAAATTCCAACCGCTCCTCAGGGAGGGGCTTATATCCCTCAAATTCCGATGACTTACATATTTTTAAAAGGCAAGAGGGATTTTTCATTTCATCATTCAAAATGGTTAAAACTGAGCGATTAGGCCATTTCTCAGAGACGCAAGATTTTCATCATTCCTCAGTTTGATTCCGTGTTTTTTTTCTACGCCGTTGGTCATGATTTTCGAAAGCGGGATCAATGTTTTCACGTAGACCATACCACTAAAGCGAAGCTGTGCAAAATCCGTAAAATTCTCTTTTCGCGCATGTAAGCAAAAAAATGAGAAAACCACAACTATCTGAAACAACTTCTATGCAAAAGTTTCGATAGTGAGGAGGTTTTGATGAAATCCCTCAGAAAAGCGCTCGTTGAAACTGCATCACCAGGTTGTATTATCATGCACGTTCAAATTGAGTGAGGAGCTGGGTATGCAACTTCACATGTTATGTGTGCTACCATCCTGATTTTCGCAGGTTTTAACATCGGAATCATTACTAAAATTGCTCACGGCAAAAATGTAAGTACATACATTTAAGTAAGTACAATGAAATTGCTAGCTCATTACTGAACTAGTCTTATGTCATTCCAGATTTCTGGTCAAAGGATGACGAATGCGAAGATCATTTAGTCCACCCGCTGGCGATCAGAGTCAGCGAGTTTTTCTCGAGCAAGAAGCGATGTTACAGAACTTCAGGAGTAAACAACGGGAAAACGAAATCACCGATCATAGAAACAGTCAGCGAAACGATAAAAGAGATTCGATTCAATGGAAACTTTCATCCGAACACCTAGCAGACGGTTCGTGTTTTACAGATTGGGATGAAGAAAATGAAAAAAAAAAAAAAAAAAAATTACCTCTTGCGTCGAAGTTCAGAAGCAACAACATGAAAGACGGAGATAATCTCTCTGCAGCGGCAAGGGCAACGTTTGATTGTTTTGTAAACTTTTAGAAAGACTACATACCTTTCGATGAAGTTAGTGGGACCGTTACTGATGAGAACGCTAGTCCTTTCAATTTTTCATAATTGCTGAGAGACTGGCATAAGACGACATCTTATTAATTAATAATGAACGTAAGGTAGGTGTAAAGACATGGACCGGTCTCTGTTTCTTCGTAGTTTCGAATGGAATCCGACAAGCAGCGTCAGGAATATGATCTAGCAGTCAAAATGACTTGTTCGATGAAGAAAGCCGGTGATGCACCGATGATTGGTGGGCGCAGTGTTATGACGAAAATATGCAGGTCATATTTTTGACCGGCTTCTCATTTCACGGCAGATGTTAAGTAGGAAGTGATCATTCACTCCAGAAGTTACTGATGGGGCAGTTGCAAGGGTCTGAAATGTTGTGTTTTTATAAAGAAAATGAAAGCTTTCGATGAGCTGAGAACGAAGATGCCCTTTTGGTTTCCCAATTGTCCCACTGTTCCGGAGTTGAGATTTTGGCCCAAAATACATTGTTTTAAATGGGAGTGCCGCATAGTGACGTCACTACGCTCACGCGATTTTGCACAACTTCACACGTGTGTATCTCCAAGACCGGGACATTCAGGAAAAAACCAACGGCACCATTGTTCTCAACTCATCAAGTACTCATTTTCTGTATAAAAAACACAAAATTTCGACCCTTGCGACTGCCCCATTTGCACTTTACTCAGTGGCGTTGCGTGTCATCTGGCAACAATGCAACTGCTCCATTTAAACTCATTAAATATATCGAATTTCCCTTGTGCACCCCCTGAATTCGATATTTTAAATGAGTTTAAATGGATAGAATACTTTGTTGCCAATTTGCACGCGACGCCACTGACTTTACTTCCATATCCTAAGGTTTAAAGTCCAGTTTTACTTTTTAATCTATATGCACTATTCTTGATGAAATTATTAAAAGAGAACAAAGGGTGAAGTGCACTTAATATGTCCATCATGATTTGTAAAACGATGCAATATTATGCAAGAAAACAAAAACAAAAAATAAAAAATATTAAATGAATTCATGGTTTGTTATTTTCCCCCAGTTTTTAAATTCTTGTTCAATTGAATGTATTAATCACATATTAAGTAGATTCCAGGAATCTACTTATTGCAGAGGGTGCGATGTTGGATTTTTCGGGAAATTTTATCAAATGAGCACGTTTCATGGTCCCCTGAGTGAGAAAATACCACTCGTTGAAAATTTTATATACAGGGTGGCCCAAAAGTAACTTTAAAATGGTCATAACTTTTTTAAAAATGAATATTTTTGAAATCGGTTTGCGCCATTCTTCATCATACAGGGGGTGATTGATGAGGGGCATTTTCAAATTTGGAGCCCCCCGGAAAGGGCCCTTTCGGGGGGCAACTCAAAATTTTCAAATGGCACCCCCTATCGAGTGATACCTCGTTTGAAAGAGGATAAAAACTGAAGACTTTCGGCGCAAACCGCGCATCGATATCTCGATTCACGTTCGAGATATCGAAGGTCAAAGTTCGATATCGACTGATTTTCAAAAATTCGCAGCGCCCCTCAAATTAAAGAAACTCTGGGTGCAAAATATTCTACTAAACAAGCTCTTTAAGAAAAAAAATACACCTATCCCGAAAATTTAAGCTAAATATGACGTTTAGGTCCTCAAAAATGTTCTAGATTTTTTGAAAAATATTGAAACGCCGATCGTCACGGGTACGGTCCAAATATCAGAATGTGGACAGAAAACTGCTGCCGGAGTCTCTACAATGGCCTAGGATCCCTCAAAGTTTAAAATTTTTTCACTAAAACCCCCCAAAAAATTGGCCATTATCGATAGTGAGATAGGAACTGTTGGATGGTAAATTTTTTTTTTTTTTTTTTTTTTTTTTTTTTTTTTTTTTTTTTTTTTTTTTTTTTTTACTTTTTAACAGATAGAGATAAAAAGTTGTGGGTTGCGGCATCTTACCCGTTAGAAAGTCGGGGGGGGGAGGGTGTAAAAGATCACCACTCCCTCTTTTTCACCCAAAAAAAACAATGACACAACAGGGGAAAAAAAAGTATGCAGGAAGTATTTTCAAAGACTTCCCTCACTAAATTAAGTGGTCGAAATGCCCTCCTTTTTGCTGGAGACAATAGTACAGACGATTCTCGAACTCCTCTCGAGCTTTTGCAAAGTTTCCGGAGTAATTAAAAACACTGATGCACGATTCGTTGTCGTAAATCTGCGAGATCAGTTGGTTGAGTTTTATAAATCCCGATTTTAAATGTCCCCATAAAAAAAAGTCTAGTGGGGTTAAATCAGGGGATCGCGGGGGCCATGCTATTGCCCCCCCCCCCCTGCCTATCCATCGATTCGGATAGTTCTCTTTTAAAATAAGTCGTCACGTTACGCGAAAAATGTGCTGGACAACCATCGTGTTGATATGTTTTTTTTTTCTTCGTCGTAAACAAGTTCACCTGATAATTGAACCTCAGTCTCCACAATGTTGGTAAGGAACGGATAAATTGTCTCTTGAAGTAGTTCTAGGTATCGTTCACCATTCAGTGTGCCATCGAGGAAAATGGACCTTTTAACTTACTCCCAAAAAATGCCTGCCCCACTTTTAAATTTTTTCGGGATTTTGAGTGTGCGTTTCGAATAACTCGTGCGGGTTCTCAGTTGCCCAAAATCGCACATTTTGGACATTAACATCACCATTCACGAAAAAAGTCGATTCATCGGTGAAACAAATGTGCTTTAAAAAAACACCATCTTCTGCAATTTTCTGGAGCATTTTTTCACAGAACAAAATACGGTTTTTTAAATCATTAAAAAAAGTTGTTGCAGACAACTAGGTTTAAACGGATGAAATTTATGGCTTTTTTAAACACGCTTACTATTTCCTTAGGAATATTATTTCGCACTTGTTGTTGACGCAAAAAAGTTTTATTATTAATCGCGACAGTGCCTAAGACTGTTAGTTGAGTTACCTCGTCAGTTTTAGGTCTCCCGGAGCGAGGTAAATCGGCAACATTTCCAGTCGCGATAAATTTTTCTGCCCAAAACTTTAGTCGCAGGATAAGAAATACTCGCTACTCCCTCAAATTCTACATTGAAACGTCTCATTGTATTCGAAAAATCATTTTCTGCACCGTATAAATATAATGCGCACTCTCTGATCTTTAGTTAACTTCATTATTAACACTTTAAAATAAAGGGGGGAGGGAACAATCGCGAAGAAACTTTAAGGGTCACTGAAAAACTACAGCAAGCAGAGTAATTAACTACTCTTTTTAGCAGATACCTTGCAATTACTGATAAAAAGTAAAAGATTT
The DNA here is from genome assembly GCA_011764245.1 of Trialeurodes vaporariorum. Lineage (NCBI taxonomy): Eukaryota > Metazoa > Arthropoda > Insecta > Hemiptera > Aleyrodidae > Trialeurodes > Trialeurodes vaporariorum. The sequence goes on along the minus strand of VMOF01000369.1, from coordinate 4,816,364 downwards.
ACTTTAATGATAAATCGACCGACCGAAAAACCGACAAAGATCTAACTGATTACTGTTTACATGATCACAGTGATCCATCCAAACAAAAGTAAATTCAACCGATGATCTGTTTCAGATTATCTAAGTAAAAGGTAAATAAATTTGTGAGACGGCTAAGAAAAGTTGCCAGATTCGATAAAGTTTTTCGACTGTTTTCCCAATAACATTTCCAAAAGCAATGCATTACCCTAGACTAGGCAACAATGGATAAAGGGGCAGAAGACATCTTATCAACTCTAAATCGAGGCGAGCTCATCTCAAATCAGGGAGATAGTGCAGTAACAACTTTAAGCTGCGCTTTGCAAAGTATCATCAGTGCAGCTCAGCGCAGTTCGGCCACGGCAGTGGAATGAACGCTGATAACAAAATCAGCATGCGAATATTATGCGTTGACACCCAAAAACCCAAACCCATCAATTAATTGCCGTCTTCAAAGCATTTTTACGACTTTTTTGTCGGAGTAAAAAAAAGGGAGACAAGGGGCTGATTCTAACTTGAATAATGCCGCAACCCACAACTTTTTATCTCTATCCGTTAAAAAGTAAAAAAAAAAAAAAAAAAAATTGACCATCCAACAGTTCCTCTCTCACTATCGATAATGGCCAATTTTTTTGGGGTTGTAGTGAAAAAATTTAAGCTTTTGAGGGATCCTAGGCCATTGTAGAGACTCCGGCAGCAGTTTTCTGTCCACATTCTGATATTTGGACCGTACCCGTGACGATCGGCGTTTCAAATTTGTCAAAAAATCTAGAACATTTTTGAGGACCTAACTCATATTTTGCTTAAATTTTCGGGATAGGGTATTTTTTTTTTTAAAAAGCTTGTTTAGTAGAATATTTTGCACCCAGAGTTTCTTTTAAATTTTAGGGGCGCTGCGAATTTTTGAAAATCAGTCGATATCGAACTTTGACCTTCGATATCTCGAACGTGAATCGAGATATCGATGCGCGGGTTTTCGCCGAAAGTCTTCAGTTTTTATCCTCTTTCAAACGAGGTATCACTCGATAGGGGGGGCCATTTGAAAATTTTGAGTTGCCCCCCGAAAGGGCCCTTTCCCGGGGGGGTCCAAATTTGAAAATGCCCCTCATCAATCAGCCCCTCTGTATGATGAAGAAAGGCGCAAACCCATTTCAAAAATATTCATTTTTAAAATAGTTATGACCATTTTAAAGTTACTTTTGGGCCACCCTGTATACAGGGTGTTTTTTTATCTCCCCCCCCCTGGTTTTTTTTTTTTGCTAATTGAGATAAAATGTTGCGGTTTGGACTATTCTTCATCATTTTGGCTGAATTTCTTTTTTTGGGTCGAAACCCCCCCCGCCCCCTAGGGGGCCCCCAGGGGGGGTATCTCAAAAATTTCAAATGGCAACCCCTATCTTGTGATACATCGTTCGAAAGGGCATAAAATTTTTAAAACTTTTGGCGCAAACCGGAAGTTGATATCGTTTTTCGTTTTCGATATATCGAATTTCAAAGTTCGATTTGGACCCATTTTCAAAAAATCGTTACTCCACTTTGGAAAGTCGGAATTAAAAAAACTATGAGTCCAAAATACTCTAAAAAGCAAGTACTTTTCAGATTACGAAATGGTTTTGACATAAAATTTGATTTTAGAGCCCCAAATTTTTTTTAAAAATTTTGCCCCTAAAAGGGGCTATCTTGAAAATTCCCTTCCACGACCCTTATTGAATGATGCGTCGATCAAAAAAGCATAAAATACTGAACATTTTGGCGCAATCCGGATATCGATATAGTTTTTCGTATTCGAGATATCGAATATTAAAAATTCAATTTTCGCCTATCTTCAAAATTCGATATCTCGAATACGAAAAACGATATCGATATCCGGATTGCGCCAAAATGTTCAGTTTTTTATGCTTTTTTGATCGACGCATCATTCAATAAGGGTCGTGGAAGGGAATTTTCAAGATAGCCTCTTTTAGGGGCAAAATTTTTAAAAAAAATTTGGGGCTCTAAAATCAAATTTTATGTCAAAACCATTTCGTTATCTGAAAAGTACTTGCTTTTTAGAGTATTTTGGACCCATAGTTTTTTTAATTCCGACTTTCCAAAGTGGAGTAACGATTTTTTGAAAATGGGTCCAAATCGAACTTTGAAATTCGATATATCGAAAACGAAAAACGATATCAACTTCCGGTTTGCGCCAAAAGTCTTAAAATTTTATGCCCTTTTGAACGATGTATCACAAGATAGAGGTTGCTATTTGAAATTTTTGAGATAGCCCCCCTGGGGGCCCCCCTAGGGGGGCTGGGGGGGTTTCGACCCCAAAAAAAGAAAATTCAGCCAAAATGATGAAGAATAGTCCAAACCGCAACATTTTATCTCAATTAGCAAGAAAAAAAACCAGGGGGGGGGGAGATAAAAAAAACACCCTGTATATATATATACAGGGTGTCCGAGAAATGAGTTCTCACTTTTGCTGTGAGCGCCTGGTTGATTGTAAAAATCTGAAAAATTCAGGAATAATCTATTACCCCTAAGCGACTTCAGAGAAAATGTCGAGGGGCTCCCACCCCCCTTGAGGGGGGGCGTAGGCCCCAAAATGTACCCCGTGTTGCCAATATCTCGCATATTTCAAATGGCAGGGGGTATTTTTTATTTCATCATTCAAAAGGGCTCAAAAAACTGAGCAATTTGGTTTTATCAGATTTTCGGTAGCCCCTCTCAAAACAAAATGGCGGCCAAATAGCTACCCCATACTTTAGAGGCCCATAACTTCGGTTTGAATCAATATTTTTTCAAAAACTAAAAATTTTCTGAATCCTCAGAACGTCTTCTTTCCAATGATGTGCCGCACTTTATCATTTGGTGGAAAAAAATGGGGCGCGGTGCCCCCCCCACAAATTTTTGAGTTTGGGGGACTGTAGCTCAAAAACGTCAAATGTAAAGGGGGGTCGTGTTGTACATCAATCGAAAGGTCTTAAAAAAAGAAAGAATTTGGCGCAAACTCGAAGTCGCTACGATGCGTCTATTTAAAATGGCGGTCATTTAACGATTTGGGGGTGGGGACTGTCCCCCCCAAATAAAATCCCTCCATCGAGTGATACACCAATCGAAAGGTCTTGGAAAGAGAAAGAGAATGGCGAAAACCGGACGTCAATACGATGCTTGTATCAAAAATGGCGGCCGGTCAAAGTTTTTTGGCTACAGCCCTGCAGGGTCATGGGCCCAAAAAAACTTTGACCAGCCGCCATTTTTGATACAAGCATCGTATTGACGTCCGGTTTTCGCCATTCTCTTTCTCTTTCCAAGACCTTTCGATTGGTGTATCATTCGATGGAGGGATTTTATTTGGGGGGGACAGTCCCCCACCCCCAAATCGTTAAATGACCGCCATTTTGAATAGACGCATCGTAGCGACTTCGAGTTTGCGCCAAATTCTTTCTTTTTTTAAGACCTTTCGATTGATGTACAACAATACCCCCCTTTACATTTGACTTTTTTGAGCTACAGCCCCCCAAACTCAAAAATTTGTGGGGGGCACCGCGCCCCATTTCTTTTCCACCAAATGATAAAGTGCGGCACATCATTGGAAAGAAGACGTTCTGAGGATTCAGAAAATTTTTAGTTTTTGAAAAAATATTGATTCAAACCGAAGTTATGGGCCTCTAAAGTATGGGGTAGCTATTTGGCCGCCATTTTGTTTTGAGATGGGCTACCGAAAATCTGAAAAAACCAAATTGCTCAGTTTTTTAAGCCCTTTTGAATGATGAAATAAAAAATACCCACTGCCATTTGAAATATGCGAGATATTGGCAACACGGGGTACATTTTGGGGCCTACGCCCCCCTCAAGGGGGGTGGGAGCCCCCCGACATTTTCTCTGAAGTCGCTTAGGGGTAATAGATTATTCCTGAATTTTTCAGATTTTTACAATCAACCAGGCGCTCACAGCAAAAGTGTGAACTCATTTCTCGGACACCCTTTTTTATATATATATATATATTATATATATAATATATATATATATATATATTAAAATATTTTATAAAATATATATATATATTAAAAATATATATATATATATATATATATATATATATATATATATATATATATAATTATATATATAATAAAATATATATATATATATGAATACCTTTAGAGTTGGTCAGACTCTAAAGTTTGGAGAAACAACAAAGCCAAAAAAGAAAAAAATAACATTAAAAAATAATGTAAGTACGTGTAAAAAACACAGGGGGGAGAGAGTTCAGCTCAGGCAGGTGCAACAGAAATGCATGAGCGAGGACAGCGTTTCGAGAGCGCCACGACCGGTTTCGTCGTTGTTACGACTCATCAGGTGGGCTTACTCGAAGCTGCCTCTACTCAATGCTTTTCGCACACAGCAAGTCGTCGAAACGACACTGCTGACATGACGCGAGAAGCAAATGCTCCCGCGCCATCTACCATAGAAGCTGAACAACTCTCAGATGAAAAAAGCAAGACAGAGAAAAAGATAAAACCGGACGACTAGAGAAGCGAACGCGTTCTACAAACAGCCGCCGGCTCCCGAACGGGAAAAAAGCACCATCTCCGCAGTGACTATACGTAATAAAACACATAAAAATGGCCAAAAAATAAATGATGAATACCTTTAGAGTTGGTCAGACTCTAAAGTTTGGAGAAGAACAACAAAGCCAAAAAAGAAAAAAATAACATTAAAAAATAATGTAAGTACGTGTAAAAAAACACAGGGGGGAGAGAGTTCAGCTCAGGCAGGTGCAACAGAAATGCATGAGCGAGGACAGCGTTTCGAGAGCGCCACGACCGGTTTCGTCGTTGTTACGACTCATCAGGTGGGCTTACTCGAAGCTGCCTCTACTCAATGCTTTTCGCACACAGCAAGTCGTCGAAACGACACTGCTGACATGACGCGAGAAGCAAATGCTCCCGCGCCATCTACCATAGAAGCTGAACAACTCTCAGATGAAAAAAGCAAGACCAGAGAAAAAGATAAAACCGGACGACTAGAGAAGCGAACGCGTTCTACAAACAGCCGCCGGCTCCCGAACGGGAAAAAAGCACCATCTCCGCAGTGACTATACGTAATAAAACACATAAAAATGGCCAAAAAATAATGATGAATACCTTTAGAGTTGGTCAGACTCTAAAGTTTGGAGAAACAACAAACCCAAAAAAAAAAAAAAAAACATTAAAAAATAATGTAAGTACGTGTAAAAAACACAGGGGGAGAGAGTTCAGCTCAGGCAGGTGCAACAGAAATGCATGAGCGAGGACAGCTTTTTCGAGAGCGCCACGACCGGTTTCGTCGTTGCACCTGCCTGAGCTGAACTCTCTCCCCCCTGTGTTTTTTACACGTACTTACATTATTTTTTAATGTTTTTTTTTTTTTTTTTTTTTTTTTTTTTTTTTTTTTTTTTTGGCTTTGTTGTTTCTCCAAACTTTAGAGTCTGACCAACTCTAAAGGTATTCATCATTTATTTTTTGGCCATTTTTATGTGTTTTATTATTATTATATATATATATATATATATATATTATATATATATATATATATATATATATATATATATATATATATATATATATATATATATATATATATATATATATATATATATATATATATATATATATATATGTGTATGTTTCAGCCAGTTTTACCGTTTTTATGTCCCACGATCCTGTTCGTAATTTTTGGTTTTTATTTTGAAAGGACACCGCGCTTTGCTTATGGGAACTGGCTCCCAGTCAAATTTTTTTAAATTGAAATATGTGTCGTAAAAGTGTCTCCTGAGAAAAAGCTCTCACGGGCGGAAAAAAAAATAATGACAGGATTTCGAGATATTCGCGTCTAAAGTTGGGGACTATTTGCCCTCCGCTTCGTATTCTCGTACGTAGCAGGCCGCTTAACTACTACGCCAACTGGAAACCTTCTCGGTCGAATCGCCCGACTCAGCGCGCATTGATATTTGCAGTCCCTCCCAACTGCTTATTTGTTTACCGCACACCCACTACTCTACCTTGACCACTCCCTCAACTGATTACTTACCTACATCAACATTTTCTTTTTCTCTGCGAACTATCTGCTCTCTCCCTCTCTCTTCCTCTCTCTCCCTCATTGTAAATGTAGTTCCGATTAATAATAGTTCATTGTTGTTTCTCTCGCAATATTTGACACCTAGTTTTTGCGTCCTTTTTTTTTTGTTTATTTGTTTATTTCTCTTTTATTATTCATGGATTTATTTATTTTGATTGAGGGGGAAGGGGTCGTTAGCACACGACGGCGACGTAGTGGTTCATGAGCATTATACTATCGTTCTACTTCCAAAGCGATGTTTGTTTCGATATCTCCTTTATTTAAACCTACAAGAGAGAGTCGATCTTCAGACTGTTCATTTGGGCTTCCGAATAATCGATACATTTCCTTAGGTTCAAAGGGGATGGAAAATTCAGTTGTTTGTTCACGATCCGCCGCTGTCACGTCGCCTCGGATCGATTCTTTTTGGTAGTTTTTTATGGAAGACCCATCGATACACCAAGATACACGATTGTCCGCGTTCGTGTGGCACATTTTTTTTTTTCTCTCTCCGACCCCCTTTCCTATTAAACTTCAGTACGATTATACACTTGTCAAAAATCACGTTTCTTGGTTTTGATTTTTTTAGGGGGGGAGAGGTTTGTTTTTGTTTATTTCTTTTCATTTTTTTTTTTTTGACGACTCTTTAGAAAACTTGTATCACATCGCTTGAAACATCGCTTTGGAAGTAGAACGATAGTATAATGCTCATGAACCCTACGTCGTGTGCTAACGACCCCTTCCCCCCCAATCAAAAAAAATAAAACCATGAATAATAAAAAAGAAAAAAACAAATAAAAAAAAAAAAAAAGGACGCAAAAACTAGGTGTCAAATATTGCGAGAGGAACAACAATGAACTATTATTAATCGGAACACATTACAATGAGGGAGAGAGAGGAAGAGAGAGGGGGGGAGAGCAGATAGTTCGCAAAAAAAAGAAAAGTTGATGTAGGTAAGTAATCAGTTGAGGGAGTGGTCAAGGGAGAGCAGTGGGGAGCGGTAAACAAATAAGCAGTTGGGGGGGACTGCAAATATCAATGCGCGCTGAGTCGGGCGATTCGACCGAGAAGGTTTCCAGTTGGCGTAGTAGTTAAGCGGCCTGCTACGTACGAGAATACGAGGCGGAGGGCAAATAGTCCTCAACTTTAGACGCGAATATCTCGAAATCCTGTCATTATTTTTTTTTCCGCCCGTGAGAGCTTTTTCTCAGGAGACACTTTTACGACACATATTTAAATTTTAAAAAAAATTTGACTGGGAGCCAGTTCCCATAAGCAAAGCGCGGTGTCCTTTGTCTCAACTATTCGTTGGGTTTAATTCTTGGATGAGTTCGAAGATGGTGTAAATCCGACAGTTAGTTTTCGAGTTATGGGCCGTGTTTGAGTCGTAAAATGTTTTTTTGAGGTTTATTTTTGGGAGTAATTGTTTTGGTATTTTTTTTGGGAAAAATTTTTGTTAGCCGTTTTGTTACGGAGCTTTTTTTCTGAGTCATTTTTTCGTTTTTTGCGTTGTAAGCGAGTTATAGCGATGTGTTTTTTGGGTTTTTGGCAGTGTTTTTATATGAAGAAATTGTTTTTGTATCGTAAATTTTAGTATATATCATGGAGGATGTTTTTTGTTCATATCTCTTTTTCCCTTTAATTTCCTTGTGTTTTACAAGCTATTTAGTTTTTTATGGGGTTTTACAAGTGAAAGACAAGGATGGTGTACTGGTATAATTGCTCTTTCTTTTTTTTACACGTACACTGTTGCTTAGGTACGTTATTTATTTTTTTTCTTGGTTTTTTCAGCTGCTCTTATTCAGATTTATTCCTCATTAGCGTTACAAAGATTTCACATTTTTTTTATCTTGGTACTATAAACTTTTTCTCATGGGGATTTTTATTTAAATGTTTAACAGCTGATAAAAAAAAAAAAAATGAATAATTCAAAAAAAATCAAACATAAACCTATTTATTGAAATTCGTGAAAAAAATTATATAACCTAGCTTTTATTCTCACTTGCATTGTAAAGATTACACATTTCTCTATTGGTAATATAATCTTTTTCACAAAAATATTTGGATTTTGAGCAGTGATTAAATAAAAAAGAAAAATTCAACAAAAAAGATACCTATATTTAAATTTTTGAAAAAATGATTTAACCAAGCATGGAATCTACTTCGTCTTACCGGCCTGCCGGGACGCATTTTTTTCATTTATTTACGTTATCGCACTTGAAAATCACGGTAAGCCATGTTAGGTATATACACACATATTTACCCGATACGGCCCGTCTGCCGCTTTTGGAAAATGCTGCTCAAAGACACCCCCCCCCCCCCGCCTAATTATCAAATCAACTTGACATTTGATATGCATGGGCTTGAAGGTATTTATAACTCATTTTTTGCCTCAACATTTTTTTTCAGTCCCATACAGAAAATTAAAAAAATTTCTCAAAGATTAGAGGAATCATATTAAGTATGTGTACACCCCTACCTTAAAATGAGATTCCTCGAGGTGTGTTTCTGTACAGAGAGAGAGACAGATTAGATAAGAATTTCTAGATACCCCTGCATAGCTTCGTCCTCTTTGCTCTAAAATGCCGGAGCTACGCAGGTCGCAGGTGTCATGGGAGATTTCCCGTCTAACTTGTCACTCTCTCGACTATAAAAAAAGAAACAAAGGGAAGCGTCACATTTGATTGGAATCTCCATGATGGGTATCTGCGTGGGTTCGTCATCACGCCTTAAATATTAAAATAATTTTGTGAGATTGTGAGTGAATTTCAAACTTGTTTTTTGGTTCATTTTAATGGGGCAGTTGCATTTTTTTTTACAGGCTTTTACATAGTCGATTTAGATGTGAAACCTGGTGGCGTCACAGAGGGGGGGGGGGGGGGGGGGGGGTGATGCCCCCCGAACGCGACTTTTGCCCCCCCCCCCCCCAACGGTTAAGAGAAAGAACGTGTGAAAAAAAAAGGAAATTAATAGGAAAGAAAATAAGTTTTTCTTCGAAGAAACGAAAGAAAACGAAAGGGATAGATAGAAAAAAAGAAATAGCTGGAGAAGGGGACAAAGGAGGAGAAAAATTTAAAGGGGGGGTGGAGGGAAAATATATTGATGAAAATGACTAAATCAATAAATATTAATGGAGCTCAGGGAAGCAAACAGAGATAATTGGTAATTTTCGTCAGTGATTTTGAAAAATTTCATTCAGGATACCGTGACATTTTGCTTCATTAACCCCAACTTTTCCAAAACTTCCGAGGGGGGGGGAGGACAGATCCACGCTAACTGGGGGGAGGGGGAGACTCTCCACAGGGGATCTCACATCTTGCCCTCCCCCCAAATGCAAAAGTCTACTGACGCCACTGGTGAAACTGAAACCCTGCAATCATGACGATAAGCTCACCAAAAAATCACGAAATCAACTTCAAAACTCATAAAAGATTTCAAACGCGAGACCTTAATGGCGGCGATTGCCGCCTGAATCTCATGCAATCAGCGGCGGCTCGTGCAATCTGGCAACAATGGATTTCCTTCTCTTAAAACTGTGTAAAATAATGGATTACTTGGTTAGGCGCAGCGCCTCACCTAGTATCGATCTTTTTGCATACGTTTAAATGGCAAAAGTGCACAATTGTCAGATTGCACGAGCCGCCACTGCATGCAATTGTATTATTCTTTTTCTTGTGCGGTGTCGCGAGAACACCTGGAGAGGATGGAGCTTCATAAGATAGGGAAACCAAATGTTAAATACGGTCATCACCGCCATAACGATCTCACGCTTGAAAGTTCTATCTCTAAGTTTGGGAGATGGATTTTTTAGAGCGTTATCGTCATTTTTGTAGGGGTTTACACCCGACTCAACAATTTTGATAAACCTGTACAGCAAAAGCTTAACACAGCTCCATTTTTGCTGGATTTTATTCAAGAATTATTTATCCCATGAAAAACCTTTCCAGGTGCAAGCAGACGGCATGTCAGGTAATTAAGTCTGTCACGAAAAGCCGTTCGCATGCATCTACTCAAAGATATGATATGATGGGATCGGCAAGTCTCGTCCAAGTGGGCATCCAACAAGGCAACTGCTGATCATTTTTCAAAATCAATACTCTCCATCAGCGGCGAATTTAGTGAAAGGGAAAAAATTTGAGCGATGTGTATTTTTTTATTTTTTTTTCAAACGCAAAAACTTGCCGCCGTTCATCGCCTAAAAAAAAAAAATTAAAAAAAAAAAAAATTAAAAAAAATTGATCGTACGTGCTATCAATTTTCTTTTATTTTTTATTTTTTTTTTCTAATTTTTTATTTTAGGCGATGAACGGCGGCAAGTTTTTCCGTTTGAAAATAAAAATAAAGATAAACCCATCGCTCAAAAATTTTCCTTCACTAAATTCGCCGCTGATGGAGAGTATTGATTTTGAAAAATGATCAGCAGTTGCCTTGTTGGATGCCCACTTGGACGAGACTTGCCGATCCCATCATATCATATCTTTGAGTAGATGCATTAGAACGGCTCTTCGTGACAGACTTAATTACCTGACATGCCGTCTGCTTG
>VMOF01000369.1:4759434-4805222 GCA_011764245.1 Trialeurodes vaporariorum | reverse complement strand
TATCTCATCTTTTTAAGGCTCTTCGTTTTCAATGCATGCGCTTTCTAAGCTCATTGAGTTCGCTTTTAAATTTATGTACACGTTGTACTTAGCTGCAGTGTTGGAGGGCATTGGCTACGTGCCTGTGTCTCGCATAATATTCTTGTTCCTCAGAATTACCTAATTAGCATGTCTCATTAAAGGAGGGAGATAAGAATTGTTGTTTCCCTTTTTTTGAATCAGATGAAATTCAAAAAAAATTGAAAATTGTCCCGGAGAAAAATTTCTGGTTGAAATTACGGAACGAATTTTAATAATGGGTAAAAAGGGAAATTTCCCTTTTTAAAAATAATAAGAATTCTGACTGATCCAACGGTTCATTCTGGTGATTCTTCTGAATCGTCAGAACGTTCAATGGCCCAATGATAATTCTCGTTGATAATGAATAAGAATTCTCATTATTCAAAAAGGGAAATTTTCTTTTTCCCCCAAATTTTCTTAATACGTTCCTTAATTCAACAGAAATTTTAAATTTTAAAAAAAGTACGCAAATATTGTGATGACGCAGATGTCTGTCTCTGTCTGTAACCCGGCATAATTTTTGAACCAATGGTCCACGTACATCCAATATTGCAGAGAAGTTGCTTTTAACATTCCTTAGAGGGTCTTTTTTTTTTTTCGAAATTTTAAATTTTAAGAAAGAAATGGAGGATAAAGGTTTTCATTAAAATAAAAGGGGGAAAAATGGAATTTTAAAATATAGCTCTTTGAATTTTGATTAAAATGCCCAAAAAACATTCTGCAACCAGCCCATTGTAAATTAACCTCTTAAGGGGAACTGGGGGTCTCCCCTACAATATTAAAGGTGGTCTGGGGGTTTCCCCCGTAAAATATGAGGGGGTATGCCCCCCATATTAAGTTGATGTGAGAAAGAGTTGTCGGGGTTTTCCCCTGCAAATTATTTTTAAAGTATTCACCGAGAAAACATATATTGATACTGTTTATCTCAAACGTAATGCAATAAAATTTTAATAAAAATTGTACCTTTTACGGCACGAATTTTAAGTAACGGACGAAAATTTTTAAAATAAAAGTGTAATCAGATGAAAAAAAATCTCAGAAAGTTGTTTTTTTCTCCTGCGTTTTTCCGACTCGACGCGTTTTAAGCGAGATAATTGCTGCACGATGTGGATAAGTCAGCGCTTTCACTGTGGCAGCCGACCCGAAGAGGTAGCGCAGAGTGGCGGGTTGCATACTCACTGCCACTCACCGATGGTTTTTTCTGCACTATGTTCAGCAGTTATCTCGCCTACAGCAGCATGTCTTATCAAACAAATGCAAGTGGTTTAAATTTTTGAAATCTATTTAAGTGCTTTTCATCTGATTCTAGTTATTTTTTTTTTAGTTTTATGTCCGTTCCTTAAAACTTGTTCCGTTGGAGATACGAGACTACCTAAAAAGGTACTGTCAGTCGTGTTTTCTGAATTTCTCACGGTCATAACGGATTCTCCACGAAAAATAAATTGAGTCATTGTTTTCAAAAAAGTTCGTACGTATATGTAATTGTAGACGCTGTTAAAAAGGAAATAAAACAAAGAATTAAAAAAAAAACCATTCATTTTGGGGCATTTGCTCGAAAGAGTGACATTAGCGGGCACAAGTTTATAAGAGCTAAATATTCTTATTTTTACCTCTAGAACATGCTATAACAGACAGTGGTGCCCAGGGCGGGTTTTTCATACGAGTAACTCGTCAACTTTTTTGAAATAGGGGGGGACCTTTTTTTTTTTTTTTTTTTTTTTTTTTTTGGTCCGCTCTAACCATCATTTCAATCCTAAATTTTAGATCCCTCCTCTCGTAAGATAGTCTCGATTTTACCAATTTGCACTCTGTTTTACATTTGAACCCTTATATTTATCAATGTGACAACCTCCCCCCCTGAATGTAATTCAACATTTTGGGGGGAGGATTGAAATTCAGGGGGGGGCTGCTATATATAGCCATGAGAGTTGAAATTTGTGTGAGCTGTATAAAGGGGTGGAGTCGAAACTTAGGGGACGGTTGAAATTAGGGGGGCTGAAATTCGGGGTAGTTGGAACGGGGGGGGGGAGCTCCAATTCAAAGGGGGTATTGGAAATGGGGGGCCGGGGGGGTTGAAATATCAGAGGTAAGACGATAAGGACTATTTTACAGTTGTCATCACTCAAGATTTTCACAAAATTTTTATTTGCATTTTATCAGCCTTCATATATGGCCATAAAAATTTTGGCCCCCCTTTTAAATTCCCCCCCTCAGTACTCCCTCTCAGTTTTCCCCCTCAATTGAAGCCCCTCTCTTACGAAAATAGTCACGGCCATTCGATTTTTGAATTTCGAACCGTCTTCATAGGTGTAGCTAGAAAAATTTTCTGGGGGGGGGCAGCCCCCAGGGTATCTGCGTTATTGGTGACTTTCCTGTCAGCAATTTTTCTGGGGGGGGGGGGGGCACGAGCCCTCTGGGGGGGCCAACCCCCGGGACCCCCCTAGCTACGCCCATGACCGTCTTGTCGTCCTACGGTGAATGGTCATTTACCCTTTTTACTCATAAATTCCGCCAAAATTTCTTCCTTTTACCTAACTATAAATATGCATTCTTCGCAGTCATTTTTGCTAGCTCCTTCCTGATTCATCCAAAATTTTCAGCTCTTTCCGCTAAAAATTTTCAAGTTGTTAGACTAGAATTTCAATTTCGGACGAATCTCCCCTCCCCCTTCCTTTTTGAACTTTCAAGTATCCATAGGTGCAGCTAGAAAAATTTTCTGGGGGGGGCGGGCCCCCCCAATGGGTCCGCACAGTTAGTGGCTTGCCTGTGGGCGATGCGGCCCGCGATTTTTCTGGGGTAGGCCACGAGCCCTCGGGGGGGCCCAGCAGGAGGAGGAAGGGAAGAAGACGAAAATGTAGAGGGGAGGATGGAGAACAAGCAGAGCCTGAGATTATCATAGAACGTGACCAGGAAACTGTGCCTAGTCAGTTCATGGCCCAAGCACAGAAATAAGCCCAAAAAAAAATGAAGTTCATTCCTGGATATACAGGGTTTCATAAAGCCTTTTCTTCTCTCCACGCAGCTCTCATCCTTTCCAACGTTGGAGGTGTTGCTTGGGGGTTTTGATAACACTCCCCGTCAGTAGCTGTTCGGCAGAACGAGCTCTTAGTAAATTGAAAAAATTAAAACAAACTGCGGGGTTGTAAGAAGGACCAATGGATGGAGGGCATGATGGTCCTCGCAAGTGAGGCCGACATTTTATCCAGTATTAAAAACAATGAAATAATTGATGCTGTCGCAATAACTTCCAAAATATTTTGAAAACTTCTCCTCAACAAGTAAAAAGCCAAAAACAAAAATACTTATTATTGTAGGGACAGGTACTTAGTTATTTGTATTTACACTGAGAACTAAACTCAAGGAGGTCCGTGCACCCATAGGTACTTACCTACGTTTCTTCATCTTTAAAAACTGAGTTCAAATGTTTGTTATACCTACACCTGTGTATTTTTTTATGTAATTTTAATTATAAGGAACCATGTTCAAAATCTAGACGTCTGATGTCCTATTATTATTACTATTTTAAATTATCATAAAATAAAATAACATCTTTCTAATAAGACTTGTTGATGAAAAATAAATGATGAATGCCCTCGGAACAAGGCGAAAAAAAAATGCCATAGAGCAAGCTGAAAGTCACTGAAAGTGCTCAGAATTGCGCTCTGAGGGTCATCAGTTTTCAAAATTTTAGGGGGAGGCCCCCCGGACCCCCCGTCGAATATGTGGGGCCGCCCCAAATTTGGGGGGGGGACATTTGACTGAATTTAGGGGGGGAACTCGTATACTTGCCAGGGGGGGATGGGCACCACTGATAACAGATACCGGTGAAACTCATTGGCAGTGGTGTACGCGGGGGGGGGGGGGGGCAAAGGGGGGCTAAAGCCCCCCCAGAGCCTTTTTTTGGGGGGTGGAGGGGAAGGGGAGGATCAATTTTCAGTCAAAGGCTCATCAGTGCGAGCCCCTCCCAAGAAAAATCCTGTGTACGCCACTGCTCATTGGCGTCGCGTGCCATCTGGCAATAATGCAACTGCTCCATTTAAACTCATTAAATGTATCGAATTTTCCTTGTGCACTTTGCACTCCCTGAATTCGATCTTTGCATGAGTTTAAATGGATAGAATACATTGTTGCCAAATTGCATGCGACGCCACTGGTGAAACCACCGGTGAATAAAAGAAGACGCTCATGATAACCACGAAAAACACGACCGCCATTTTTAAAATCTATAAACGCAGAGACTCGACGTTGTCAACTCGTGTTGGAAATTCGAAAACTTGTTTCCATTGGCTCATATGGCAGTTTTCCCTTCTGATTGTGTTAATCTGTGGTTTTGACTTTAGCTAGATTTTCGGTCCGAGCTCCTCGTTTTTGCTAAGGCCACAGAATAATACAACCACAACGGAAACTCCTATAAGAGCCAATGGAAGCAAGTTTGGAATTTAACGGCACCAAAAGGCAACGCTGTGGTCCTATATCCCAACATGGCGGACGTGGTTGATTTGTGCTGAAACTCATTTATTTTTGTTAATTCTGGAGAGAAATCTTATTTTCCCGGCCCCTTTTTTTTTCTGATATTTCAGAATGAATATTCGCGGATCCTGTTCTATTTTTTTTTTTTTTTTCGCGCGCGAATCCAGATGTAAACATCCTATATCCCATCATGGCGGACGCGGAATGAATTTGCTTCAAAATCCGACAGAGTTTCCGTTAACTTAACCAGGCGTAGCGTGCATTTGACAATGTTGTGCTTTCCCCATTCAAACGTATTAAGAATATCGAACTATTGGGTGTTGGGTGAACACCCTCGAATTCGACCTTTTACACGGGTTCAAATAGAAAAAAATGCAACGTTGTCAAATTGCACGCTGCACTACTGAACTTAACATGTAACGTGCAACGGTATAAGAGTAAACTATTTAGGAGCAAGTATAGGATAGGTTTGACTCCTCTCGTGCCTCGTGGGCAGTCGTAGGCACGATCCACGAATCCCAATCGGTTGTTGATGCAAGATGAATACGCGAGCGCGCTGATTTCCTGATTAGCAGAAATGAAGATGGACGCGGATTGCTTTGGCTTTGAATACCAGCTCCAACTCACTCTCAACGGACTGCCATGCAATGTCGCCGCACTTGACTTAGCTTTACTTCCGACCGCGACGTACCGTCAATATATCGTCACTTTTCACGTTGTCAGATCAAAGGAGCAGACATTTCTGGTCAGCGGGGCGATCATTTACTTCATCGTTAAACCGATCGAGTAAAACTGTCTACGAGTGATGCTATTGGTCGAAAATTGTAAAACTTGGATGTTGCTTTGGTAACCATCGTTAAGAGTCTCGTTTTATAAAGGTTATTCGTGAGTAACCTTTAAGGGGAGAAGGAGGTCCCAAATGGGGAAAAAAGTGGGGTTTTTGTTTTTAATTTTATTTGAAAGAGGACGTTCTCAGCTTTAAAATGATATACTAATGTATAGTTTAGAAAAACAAAAAATCAATTTTTTATGAATTTTTGAAAATGAAGAGTCTTTATCAGGTCAGCTGATTTTTAGTTTTTTCTTTTTGCGATCTGGAAAACCCGGTTTTTTTACCTTTTGCTGCACTTTTCTCAGGAATAGTAATGATATTTTCAAAACTTTATTTTAAAATTTTCCTCAGAAAAAGCTCTATAAGTGGAACTAGGATATTCTGTGTGGCTCCTTTGCTTTTTTTATAGACATTCAAAGCTCAAAAAAATAGTGAAAAAAATCAACCAAACTTTTAACGAAAAAAAGTTTTCAATGAATTTTTAAAATCCTAGTCCCACTTATAGTCAACACTCCTACACAACTTCGAGCAAAATTGCAGCCTTGTAGGTCAAATGGTTCCTGAGAAAAGTGCACCAGAAGTGAAGCATATTTTACATTGTTTAACATACGACCTCTTTCTCCCCTTAAAAAACGGACACTATAACGTGGTTACTATAGCAACGGCTAAGTTTTACAATATTCGACCAATAGAATCACTCATACACAGTCTTAACGATCGGTTTAACGATGAAGTATATGATTGGCCCGCAGGTAAAAACGTTGTTGGTAAAAGTTATTGTCATTGTCATTCGTCCGCCAACTTCCATTTTCCATTGAGGTTGAAATGAAGTTTTCGATCCTTGCCTCATTTTCACGAAACCAGATTTTTTGTAGAGGTTCATCCGCACGATTAAAATTCTTTGCACATAATGTACAGTGTATAGCGTGGGCTGTTCGAAATATGCAGAAGTGCTCTCCTAATGTAATGAGTGGATTTTAAAAGTTTTTAATCAGCGCATCGTTATTTTCGTGGAATTTAACATCAGAATCAAGGTGCCATATTGTTGTACGAAAAGTACGCAACAGACCCATTGATTGCTTGTAATCGATAGGAAAACTCCAGCCATATCGATACCAGAGCTGCCGATTAGCGTAGATTCAATGCCATTTTGAAATTCACCGAAGATTCCACCGGTCGAGAAAAGATTACAGAGTTTAGTTCAGTGTATGACTGTAATGCACGAAAATACTAGCGTCTTTTATCTTTTCTCAACCGGTATATTTTAATTAATTGACGGCGTTTCCACCGATTAAGAAAATGTTACAGATCAGAGTATTTTCGTGCATTACAGCCATACCCTGAGTTGAACTATGTAATCTTTTTTCAACCGGTGAAAACATCGGTGAATTTAAAAATGTCATTAAATCTACGCAAATCGGCAGCTCTGATCGATACTCGTCATCTACCTTTCTTCTCACCCCACGGCAGTGGCGGCTCGTGCAATTTGACCAAATTGTTTTCCCTCCATTTGATTCTACGTAAAACAATCGATTCGATAGTGGAGCAGCGCTTCACCAGCATTCGATTGTTTTACATTCAATCAAATGGAGGAAAAACACTGTTGCCAAATTTCACGAGCCGCCACTACTCACGGACTCACAGGCAATATCATCTGCGTCACAATAGCGATAAGTAAGTACTATCGACGAATTAAAGATTGTCGCGAGATTTTCACTAATTTTCAGTAATGGGTGTGTGTGTGGGACTGATCAGCAACGGCTTTCCCGCCGCACCCGCACTGGCATCTCACCTGCAAGGTGTGAAGTGTATGAAGAGTGTCCGAACCAGAACCTTGAAGGCGAAACTTAGCTCGTGAAAATCGCGCGACAATCTTTAATTCGTCGATAGTACATTTGGCCTTGAGACATCGATGTTTCACGGAAAAAAAACTACGGTGAAAATAACCATACGGATATCTGATTTTGGCACCTGCTAGATGTTACAGTAATTTTAACTAGAAGTACACTATGTTTTGACTAGGTACTAGGTGATGTTACCTGATTGCATGTTGAATTTACTCAAAGTATCGGTAAATTTACCATACTGCTGGTCAAGTTTACCATAACATCTAGCAGGTGCCAAAATCAGGTATCCGTATGGTTATTTTCACTAATCTTTTTTTTTCCGTGTTTGCGAACTCACACTCTTTTCAAGTCTTCAACCCGGATTTCGCGAGAGACCGTTGAAAAACAAGCAATTTTCTCGACCGTGTATAGGTATTATTGTGGGTGTGGGTGCGTGGGACTATACACAGCCTACAGCGCAACGAGGGATTGCAAACTTTCACTATTCAGAAATATATCATGACGTCTTTTTTTTCCACAGTTGCGTCAGTGAGATCAACGTCAGCGTCACCAGATATAACCAATACTAACGACCGCTTAATCATGCCTATATTTAAGCTTTTTTTCAGTCTGGCAACACTAATTGTCATTGTCTTCGTCGTCAGAAACGAAGCGTCAGAATTGTCCGAATTTCCATAAATAATAATTACCGTGCCAAAAGTAATTCTTTTGAACTCTTAATTTATCGCGGCGCTACGCATCGTCATTTGTATTTTGCTCGCCACTCAAATCTCAATTCACACCCGCGTGGTCTTAGAAAAAAAGGACGCTCAAGGCGGATCAATACACTATAGCGGATCCAGGAATCGTTCCCTCTCTCTTTATTCCTATTTGATCGCGTCTGTTAGAAAAGGAAAAACTGGGGGCAGTCACGTGACATTCGCTCTCTCTTCTATCCTTTGCTAACCCATGCATTCAAATGGCCCGAGAAAGAGAAGGCGAATCCTATGGATCCGCCAGTGGATCAATAGGTGGAGGAGGGGGAGGGGCTTTATAGATTTCGTCTGTATTTTCCGCCTAACGAAAAGCAGGAAACAGAAGCGGATGTAATCTGAGTCTGCTTCGATTGGCTATAGCCGTGGCTCGTGCGATGATCGATGGGTCTGTTCAATAACTTACACAGGAATTTGTCTTTCTCTCTCTTTCCCCATTTGAACACGTGTGTAAGAAAAGGACGGAAACAGGGGGCTCGAACGTGTCTTCAGCCCCTACCTCTTTCCTTTTCTAGTACACACACTCAAACGGGAAAAGAGCGAGAGACACTAATTCCTGCGTACGCCATTGGGTCTGTCGCAAACTTTTGCTACAGCGTCATATGGAGGGTCTATTCTAACGCAAAATTGCGTGAAATTCACATTGAACGCATCTAATGGTCTCAAAATCCACTAGAAAACTCCAGAAATGCGTCTATGGGGGTACACTATAGGTAAGATTTAGGATTTTTTCTGATTCTTACCGCCTCGACCTCTTCTTATAGAGAATTTTCTCCTCTTTCAAATATAAGGTAAATGTAGTACTTCTTTTTTGAATGGAGTGGTATATTCGAAGGTAAAAGCTAATTAGCTTACTCAATTGCCTCACTTCCCTGCAATCGAGGTAAAAAAGTAAAATTTTCTCGATTCAGTTTAAAATAACATTGGCGTTGTTCCGGAAGAGCACAGGGGTGAGAGGGGACGTTTTAAGAGCCCTGCGCCTTATCAGCGATTAAAAGCCCACCAAAAGGACAGGTCTACTCGTAAGTCTGTTTTCCCATTTAAAATTACATTGGTGGTGCCCCAGAAGGGCAGATGGGACGTTTTGAGAGCCCTGCGCCTTGTCAGCCATTATAAGCCCATCAAAAAGACAGGTCTGCTCGTAAGTCTGTTTTCCCATTTAAAATTACATTGGTGGTGCCCCGGAAGAGCAGAGGGGACGTTTTAAGAGCCCTGCGCCTTGTCAGCGATTTAAAGCCCACCAAAAGGACAGGTCTGCTCGTAAGTCTGTTTTCCCATTTAAAATTACCTTGGTGGTTCCCCGGAAGAGCAGAGGGGACGTTTTAAGAGCCCTGCGCCTTGTCAGCCGTAATAAGCCCACCAAAAAGACAGGTCTGCTCGTAAGTCTGTTTTCCCATTTAAAATTACATTGGCGGTGCCTCGGAAGAGCAGGGGGGACGTTTTGAGAGCCCTGCGCCTTGTCAGCCATTATAAGCCCACCAAAAAGACAGGTCTGCTCGTAAGTCTGTTTTCCCATTTAAAATTACATTGGTGGTTCCCGGAAGAGCGGAGGGGACGTTCTGAGAGCCCTGCGCCTTGTCAGCGGTTAAAAGCCCACCAAAAGGACAGGTCTGCTCGTAAGCCTGTTTTCCCATTCAAAATTACATTGGTGGTGCCCCGGAAGAGCAGAGGGGACGTTTTAAGAGCCTTGCGCCTTGTCAGCGGTTAAAAGCCCACCAAAAGGACAGGTCTGCTCGTAAGTCTGTTTTCCCATTTAAAATTACATTGGCCGTGCCTCGGAAGAGCAGAGGGGGCGTTTTGAGAGCCCTGCGCCTTGTCAGCCATTATAAGCCCACCAAAAAGACAGGTCTGCTCGTAAGTCTGTTTTCCCATTTAAAATTACATTGGTGGTTCCCGGAAGAGCGGAGGGGACGTTTTGAGAGCCCTGTGCCTTGCCAGCGGTTAAAAGCCCACCAAAAAGGGCCGTCTGCTCGTAAGTCTGTTTTTCCCCTTTAAAATTAAATTTGGGGTTCCCCCCGGGGGAGCAGAGGGGACGTTTTGAGAGCCCTGCGCCTGTTCAGCCATTATAAGCCCACCAAAAAAACAGGTCTGCTCGTAAGTCTGTTTTTCCCCTTTAAAATTACATTGGCGGTGCCCCCGGGAAAAGCAGAGGGGACGTTTTGAGAGCCCTGCGCCTTGCCAGCGGTTTTAAAAACCCACCAAAAGGACACGTCTGCTCGTAAGTCTGTTTTCCCATTTAAAATTACATTGGCGGTGCCTCGGAAGAGCAGAGGGGACGTTTTAAGAGCCCTGCGCCTTGTCAGCGATTTAAAGCCCACCAAAAAGACAGGTCTGCTTGGAAGTCTGTTTTCCCATTTAAAATTACATTGGTGGTGCCCCGGAAGAGCAGAGGGGACGTTTTAAGAGCCCTGCGCCTTCTCAGCGATTTAAAGCCCACCAAAAAGACAGGTCTGCTCGTAAGTCTGGTTTCCCATTTAAAATTACATTGGCGGTGCCCCGGAAGAGCAGAGGGGACGTTTTGAGAGCCCTGCGCCTTGTCAGCGGTTAAAAGCCCACCAAAAGGACAGGTCTGCTCGTAAGCCTGTTTTCCCATTCAAAATTACATTGGCGTTGCCTCGGAAGAGCAGAGGGGACGTTTTGAGAGCCCTGCGCCTTGTCAGCGATTAAAAGCCCACCAAAAAGACAGGTCTGCTCGTAAGTCTGTTTTCCCATTTAAAATTACATTGGTGGTGCCCCGGAAGAGCAGAGGGGGACATTTTGAGAGCCCTGGGGCCCCTGGGCCTTGTTAGCGGTTAAAAGCACACCAGGAATTCAGGTTTGTAATTCGGATTTCCCATTTAAAAAAAAAAAAAAAAAAAAAAAAAAAAAAAAAAAAAAATTATACGCCGGTAAAACGGGACTAAGCTCTTTTACAAAAATTATTCTTATAAATAGATCAGTTATAGACTCCTGTAATGTTCACCAAATATTCTCTCCAGTTGATTCTTTTAGAATATTATTAGTTTTTTTAAACTATGTTTAATTGATTTTTTGAGATATGCGGCCGGTTTTAATTTCAAAATGCGTTTTTCTCAAAACTAAAAATTTTGCTATTCACCCTTTTTACGAAGTACTCCTCAATAATTATTAAATTAATTTTGCCAGAAGCTTATTGTTAGTGATTCCCGGGACCAAAAAGTGTTCGGTCCCAAGCGTAACTTACGCACGGTCACATGACCGTGCGTAAGCTCTCTGATTGGTCGAAACCGCACGCAAGATGCACGCAATTCAATGCTCAGGACCTAACATTATTTGGTCCCAGGTGATAGTATGTCTACCCGCCTCACTCGCATTTCTCGAGGATTATAAGAATTTTGGTATTTCATAATGGGGCTCTTGCACACTTTCGCTATAAGCGATTTAATAGTCGATTACGGCGTAAAAACCTCAAAAAATGACGATGGCGGCACTAAAAACTTCTAAAATCCACTCCTAAACTCAATAAACGCAGTTATTTGCGCGAGCGTAATGGTGTCCGAAGGCACTAACAATGGGAGATTCCCATCTAACAATTCTGAAACTCCATCAAGAAGTGACCAATAAGAGACTACTTTCATTTGATACCGGTGTCACTAGGTGTTGCGGCACCATTCATCGGATGTGGATCATCACTCTGATGACTATTTACTCTGTGAATTATCCTTGTCAACATAGAAAGAGTGACGAAATTAAGATAGGAATCTCCCATTGTTAGTGCCTTCAGCCACCATTACGCTCGCGCAAATAACTGCGTTTATTGAGTTTAGGAGTGGATTTTGGAAATTTTTAGTGCCGCCATCGTTATTTCTTGAGGATTTTACGCTATAATCGACTATTAAATCGCTTATAGCAAAAGTGTGCAATAGCCCCATTTTCAGCTTTAAATATGAGTATTTCAGATTGAAACTTGCAGGATATATCTTCCTGAGGGATGTTTGCAGGTGCTGCTGACGTTCCTCAAATTTGTATTTTTGGCACGAATTAATCAATGGGGCAGTTGCAAGGGTCTGAAATTGTGTGTTTTTTTATAAAGAAAATAATAGTATTTGATGAGCTGAGATCAATGGTGCCTTTTGTTTTTTCCTAAGTGTCCTAGTTTTGGAGAAACACACGTGTAAATTTTGAAAAATTGGTGCGGGCGTAGTGACGTCACTACGCGGAATTCCCATTTAAAACAATTTATTTTGGCCAAAATTGCATCTTCGGAACAATGGGACGTAATTAGAAACCAAAGCATCTTTGTCCTCAGCTCATCAAGTACTTTCATTTTCTTTATAGGAAACGCAACATTTCATACCCTTGCAACTGCCCTATTGAAGCCAAAAAAATGTTGACTTTTTGGGCAGCGCTAGTGGCGCTATCCATCCTATCCATTGGATTGAAATGAGAGAGAGAGAGAGAGGGAGAGAGAGAGAGAGAGAGAGAGAGAGAGAGGCATGGCCGTGGAATCTGGATCCACCTTTTTTTGTTTGGGAGTGATTTTACACAGACTTTAATTTTTTTTTCTTTTGCCTTTGTTTCGATGTTTTTCTTTCCGGCGCGACTCCCGAATCGACATTTTACGTGAGTTTAAATGGATGAGATACAGCGCCATATTGAACGCGAAGCTGCCGGGAGAAAAGGCGTGATCAAATAAGTATTTATTGGGTGCAGTTCAAGTTTACGATCACACTGTTGTTAGTCGACTCAAAGCATCTAATAGCCCTAGTGAAAACTTGTCATCTGCGACTGCGTTCAAATCGGCTAAACTCACCTGAATTTAGACATTGTCTGAAACTTATACAATACCAATTTTAATCTTAGAAAACACTTTTTGCAAGTAAAGCAAACCTAGAAGTGTCACTAGAAAGTTCTAAATCAAGGTCGATGATTTTTGATGACTACTATTCACAATTTTTTACGCTTCAACGACACAGTGTGTCCGGCTGCCATGAACGTGAAACCAGATTCTTGGTTTTTCCATCATAAGATACCTCTTTCTTTCCGCACTGCGTGCTATTCCATGTGATTTGACCCGCCGATTTCAAATTCGGTCTCAGTTTTCACTCAAAACTCATACTTCTTCCATCGTTTCGAATTGTTCGCGAGAAAGACGTAAACTGGAATTTATTTACGTAAAATTTTGGTCAATTTAATGAAAACTGCGTCTCAAGATACGTAGGAGAGCGACGATGAAGTGTTATAGGCGGAGAGTTA
This sequence comes from Trialeurodes vaporariorum, assembly GCA_011764245.1. Lineage (NCBI taxonomy): Eukaryota > Metazoa > Arthropoda > Insecta > Hemiptera > Aleyrodidae > Trialeurodes > Trialeurodes vaporariorum. The sequence goes on along the minus strand of VMOF01000369.1, from coordinate 4,792,047 downwards.
TTCTAAATCACTAAAAATTGGTAAAATTAACACTGATTGGATGGGTGAATGTCGCGGAAACATTGTACTTATGTCGCTTTGGATGCTCACTTACTTTTCATTGATTTCTGACCACTTTTTTTTTTCGAGCTCAGACCATAGTAGTATGGTAAGCAGCAGCGAGGCGTGAAATTTGACAACAATGTACTTATTTTTCATTGATTTCTGACCACTTTTTTTTTTCGAGCTCAGACCATAGTAGTATGGTAAGCAGCAGCGAGGCGTGAAATTTGACAACGATGTACTTTCTCCATTTAAACTCACTGAAAGAATCGAATGCTACGGTCATCGGCGATGACCAGATGTTTCGACCTTTCTAATGTGTTTAAAGGGGAAAAAAGAAACGTTGCCAAATTGCACGCCTCGCCACAGATGGTAAGGTCTGTGACAGCGACACCCTGTATTATTGGGTGAAGTTCAAGTTTACTAACGCACTACTGTCATGTCAGTCGACTCAAAGGATCATAAGTGGCGATAGCCACCAGGCCAAGTCCAAAACCCCCGAGCAAGAAGGTGGCGTCCGCGGACACTTATTATACACCGATCAGTTCGTTTTTGTCGATTTAAGCGTTATATGATCTGTTGCCTAGGATTCCAAGAAAACCGCCCATTAAAACCCCATAACACCTGGTACTGTTCGATTCGTCTTGAGGTGTACATGTGCCGCTCACTAATTAGATTTTCAATCGGATGAGTAACAACGGAGATATTTCCAAAAAACATCGATTTATTCGCGTTTTTTTTGCCTCTTGCCGATTCACTTTTGCGTTTCGCACCCTCGTTTTTGCGCACAGATAGCGGAATAACGGTAGATGAAACCCCCATATAACCTGATATAGAAAGATTCGTTAGCCTTTTCTGAAGGGCATAGGCCAGGTCTCGTTGAATTTTGAGCAATATCAAGGAAGATATCTATGATTGAAATTAGCGTAAATTCAGAATTTTTTCGTTTCGGCCGCTCGTTTTTTGCGCTCAGATTGCGGAATAACGGCAGATGAAACCCCCATATAACCTGACATAGAAAGATTCGTTAGGCTTTCCTGAGGGGCATAGTCCAGGTCTCGTTGAATTTCGAATTGTATTAAGGGAGATATCTATGATTGAAATTAGCGTAAAATCGCCATTTTCCATTCGAACAGCCAACCGTTTCGCCAGATAGATTCGAGGAGCTTCCTCAGTGCCAGGATGGATAGAGAATGAGAGAATGGACGATTGGGAGAGAACAAAGATTACTTATACTCCAGATATGGCACTAGCTATCTCGCCTATGTTAAATTTTGTTGAGAGCCTTCATTTCTAAAACCGAGCTAAAACTTATACACTGGCCCACGGTTTGTTTACGTTTCGGTGAGCGAGGAGCGTGCGGGCGGGGTGGGGGTCGTTAGAGTCCCTATATACTATGAGAGTTGCGCCATTGCTGAATCCATTTCTGATTGGCTCTCAGATTTAGGCTGCCAAGAAAGCTCCAAGAGGCAAAATACAAATGGCGGAGGGTTTGTTTACTTTTCGCGAACTCGCTTTCATTACACATTTGAAGTAACAGTGACCGTGGTAATTTTTGTGAATTTTTACTCTGCTTGAATTTTATTGCGGAGAACATTATCTCTTTTAAGGTGATTCTATGGCAAACTCCCGAAAATTTTAATCCAATAGATGGCGTCACTTGTCGCTGGCTCCGAAAAGATCCGTTTTTTGACGGTTTTCGGCTGTTTTCTCTGAACACACGAATAAGAGACGAAAAATTGAAATGTCAGCACCTACTTAATTTTTTGCTTGATTTTTTGAGCCATAAATGGGCCAAATTGGTTCTAAAATAAAGGTGAAAGTATGCAAAGAAAAAAGCCTGTGTAATTTGGAGTTGTATCAGTAAAGATTACAGGTGAAACAGAAACCTGTAATCTTTACTGATACAACTCCAAATTACACGTGATTTTTTCTTTGCATACTTTCGCCTTTATTTTAGAACCAATTTGGCCCGTTTATGGCTCAAAAAATCAAGCAAAAAATTAAGCAGGTGCTGACATTCCGATTTTTCGTCTCTTATTCGTCTGTTCAGAGAAATCAGCCGAAAACCGTCAAAAAACGGCTATTTTCGGAGCCAGCGACAAGTAACGCCATCTATCGGATTAAAATTTTCGGGAGTTTGCCATAGAATCACCTTAATAACGACCGTTATTGTCGAGAATCTGAACCTAACCTATAAGAGATAGCGAAATAGTGGCAACAGTGCAGAGGCAAATGGCCATCCGCCATTTGCAATTTGCCTCTTGGAGGCTCCATTGATCCGCTTCTTCTTCTTCATTTTGAGAGTCTTGTCGCAACTCTCATAGTATATAGGGACTCTAGGGGTCGTGGGCCAGTCGTCTGGCCCCACCCCGCCCGCGCGTCTCTCGCTCCCTGAAACGTAAACAAACCGTGGGCCAGTGTATATGTTTTAGCAATGAAGGCGCTCAACAAGATTTTAGCTAGTGCCATATCTGGAGTATAAGTAATCTTTGGGAGAGAACGAATTCCTAGCTGCGCAGCATATGTGCGCGTCGTGACTCGTGAAGTGAACCGAGTGAGTGAGTAAACTCGTGATCTGTTTCGTTGTTGTTCGTTTTATTATTAGTGGTTTTCAACTTTTCAATCAACATTATTATATTATATAGATTGTCTGTACATAAAATTCCTTCTATTTTGAATACTCTTCGATCGATTAGTTTATTCCTTAGTTCTTATTTTCTCGGCAAATCTTGGCAGATCAGAGGGCAACAGCACAATTTGACATTTGAGGTTATTCACGCAGTTCTGTTTCATAATTTAAAAATATTATTGTTCAATCGTGGTTCAATACTTTAATGAAAGTGCAGTGATGTTTGTTAAAAATCCGCTCTTTGTAAGCATGCCATCTCCGGGTAACTTTCTTGGAAGCCTCTGAAGTTTCCAAAGTGTATTTTCAAAGAATTGGTATTGTTGTCTTGTGCTGTGCTTGTGCGCTTGTAGAAGTGTTGACAAATGCTGTCCGTACGATTATATATGATTTTATCTGTCGCTTCTGTTAGCAATGTATATTCTGAGATCAGGCAACTCCAATGAGCTCCTAGTCTTAGAATCCCTATTATTAGCAGATTGCTGTTTCTACATTGATCATCAATTCCTTCAAAGAGATTGTAAGAAGTGCTAGTTTGCTCACTGTTACAAATCAATCAAGTATTAAACAAGTAAGTCTCTTTTCCATCTCCAACCCTTCTCTAACTCTCTTAGTGTCAAATAAAGGATACTATATAGTTCTTACAGAAGAGCTCACATTATCTGAGTATATACCGGGTTCTGTCAAGTAGCGTTGCTCGCTATACTGAAGAACACGGAGACAAACTTATTTGTTGACAACGGGTCAAAACCTGTTCCGACGCATTAGCGGATATAGGGGGGGAAGGGGGGGTCGCCATTCCCCCTTCGTTCGGCCCAAAAAAATAGGGGAAAAGGAAGGGGAAAACAATGAGGAAAAAAAGGAAAAGGAGGTCTCCAGGGGGTGAAAATCTCAGGTTAGCCCCCCCGTTTGCTACGGCTGGATCCACCAATGTGCTGACCAGCTGCAAAACAATGCCCGTTAAAGCAATTTTGCAGGCTACTTGCCACATTGCTACTTTCCAGAACACCTCTCTCATATATGTGAGCTCTTGTGATGGTGTTAGTCAAGACCTGTGATAATTTTTTGTAGAAGATTAGAATTTTGGAAGCACTCTGATGGGAGATACTGTATATGTTAGGAACCAGAGCTGTTGCGTGCACTTTGGCAACAACGTAATACATCCATTTAAACCCTCGTAAAGGGTCAAACTTTTGAGGATGCACAGTGCACTCCCTCGAGTCAGTACTTTACATTAGTTGGAATGGATGGAATACAGTGTTGCCAGATTTTTACTGTTCTTGTTGCACAAACCAGTTCTTGTAAAACCTGATGAGCTATACCGTCACAACTCAAACGTTATTTTGCAATTTTACTTGAGTGTGTCTTTAAAACTGGGAGACCCAAGAGGAATCTTTGCAGGTTTAAGCTCACCAATGACTTCCGAATAACAATTATAACCACTAGTAAAGAATGATTAAATACATAGACTCGAGCTCTATTCCTTGGCGTAAAGACATCCGTGTTCTCAGCTCGCTGAGTACTAAGTAAGTTTTACATTTTTTTAATTTTTAAAATCACGCATTACTGATCCTTGATCTTTTCAGGGTACCAAAAACAATTTAAACTTTAAGCTCTATACCTGCTGAATTTCAAATATTGTCGCTTTAATAATATTAATAGTGCAAAACTATTATTAGTAAAGTATCAGAAACAGTTTAGTATTTTGAAATTCTTAAAGGGAATTTTTTCCTCGTGTAGAATTGACTTAACTTTTCATCAGTGACATTCAAATTAAAGGGTTGGGTAAAGCTTAAAGAAGAAAATCATTGCAACTTAGCTTTTTTTTCTACTATTGCTTGTAATAAGAAAAATAAAATGAAAAGAGGGGGGAGGGATTGCGCTTGCTGTTCATTCTGCTCTATTGATGTGCCTTATGATGGACTCAACTTATTATAATCATTGCTTTAGAAACACATCTTTGTCAAAATATCTCTGTATGACTGACCCACCTAAACCTCAATCCCTTAACATAGGAATAAATCGCAAAACCGGCCTGATATCTTTGACCAAAACTATCAGTAAACCTCAAGTAAACTCGTGGCGGCCAAGGTCCAAAAACTTCTCCAAACCTCTCCCTTTTACTACCTTCCTCTTTCCTACCTCAATCTCCTCTCTTAAAAACTTTTCTTTCAAAATCTGTTATTTTAACCTTACCTGAGAGATGCATGATTGTGCGTGAGGTCTCTCAGATTCAACTTACAAACTAGCTGATATCAAAGCGACCAAGTCCCCTCCCCTCCCCTCTTCCCACCCTTTCTACTCCTGTGTTTCTTCTAGCCCCTACCCCTTCTGATTTCAGCCTGAGATTTTATCTCTGATCTCATTATTCCGAATAATTATTACAGTCGGTTGGCTGCGCTCAACGCAAACCATTGCATAACTCATAAATTGCAGGCGCATGAAAGTGCAAAGGATTAATGCCCAAAGGCGCTGATATCCGAAGAACCAAGTCTAATTTTTTGTACCTACCGCACCTTTCTTCTGCTTCCTCTTCTACTTCATCCTCTTGCTATAGTTCACCACCAAAAAGAAAAACAAATTAAAAAAAAAGTCAGAGAAACAACTTGGCGTTGACCCGCAAAAGCTAATATGGTATTAGTAAACTCTAAGTTAGCAGGTCAACGCCAAGTTGTTACTCTGACTTTTTTTTAAATTTGTTTTTCTTTTTGGTGGGTGAACTATAGCAAGAGGATGAAGTAGAAGAGGAAGCAGAAGAAAGGTGCGGTAGGTACAAAAAATTAGACTTGGTTCTTCGGATATCAGCGCCTTTGGGCATTAAATCCTTTGCACTTTCATGCGCCTGCAATTTATGAGTTATGCAATGGTTTGCGTTGAGCGCAGCCAACCGACTGTAATAATTATTCGGAATAATGAAGATCAGAGATAAAATCTCAGGCTGAAATCAGAAGGGGTAGGGGGCTAGAAGAAACACAGGAGTAGAAAGGGTGGGAAGAGGGGAGGGGAGGGGACTTGGTCGCTTTGATATCAGCTAGTTTGTAAGTTGAATCTGAGAGACCTCACGCACAATCATGCATCTCTCAGGTAAGGTTAAAATAACAGATTTTGAAAGAAAAGTTTTTAAAGAGAGGAGATTGAGGTAGGAAAGAGGAAGGTAGTAAAAGGGAGAGGTTTGGAGAAGTTTTTGGACCTTGGCCGCCACGAGTTTACTTGAGGTTTACTGATAGTTTTGGTCAAATATAATGGACCAAATAAATTCTTATCTGCAACTGCGCATGCGCATTATTAAATTCCTCTCGTCTGCGCCGCTAACCGGCTAAACTCACCTGCGTGTAGACATTGTCTGGATTCCTTTTCCCCATTTTTTTTTTTTTTTTTTTTTTTTTTTTTTTTTTTCTACGCTCGTTTTGAGTTCGGGAAGGAGCGTTCGGTTCCTCTCGTGTAGTTCTCTGCACCCCTCCCCCTCCCTTCCTCGCCTCGCCTCGCCGGGACACTCTCAAGAAAACAACACATCCCAAGAAGCGACAGATTTTGGCCTCAGTTTCCTCCGGCCCGCGTCAGGGACATGATGAGTCCACCTTCTCGCGCTTTTACCTCTCAAAATCGTTGAGCATGCGGCCTTTAATTCTCGTGTGAATTTCATCGTCTTCAGCCGTTATATCTACAGTGAATGTGCCATGAATTGAATGAGTTTTTTTTTTATGTATTTTGGTTTTGTTTCAATCTAATCAGTGATCATTTTTCAAATGCAAGTGTTCTTTTTTCGTAACCTCTCGAAGGAATCGTAACATAATCTGTTTTATATTGTTTCGTTTTCGAGTACCTTTTGATTGCTCCGCCTACTCTATTTCAGGATTTCAGTGCAAGTGTTTAGCTTGCTTATCGCAGTATCAGTGTTCTCTCTGTAGATTATTAGCAGCGAACGTCTCATATATGTTTTTGGTATGTATCTTGGAATAATCGTTTTCTCGGAACTTCATTAGAATTTTCTGGGGTTTTTTTTTCGTGAATCAATCAATTTTTAAACTTGGTTCTGCATCATAGCAATATTTATCATTTTGTTTTTTCTCTACGCATGTTCTTGTTTGTTTTATCTTCTAAGTACTCCTACATTTTTTTTTTTCGTGAAACAACATATGCTCTGCTGTTGCTTCATCAGGATTAATCCGTTTTTTTCTCTCTCCCTCTCTCTTAGCATGTTTTTTTTTTTTTTTTTTTTTTTTTTTTTTTTTTTTTTTTTTTTTTTATACTTCTTCATTTCATTTCCTAGGCGACTTGCTCTTCCGGAGCGAAGTTTTCACCAAGTATTTTTCTTTTAAAAACTTAAATCAGAGTCGAGCATGTGAAAACTGTTGTAAGCAACTAGGGCAGTTCTGAATAATCATGGCTTTTCCGAATATTGCATTTTTTTGTTTTTTTTTTGTTTTTTTTTTTTTTTTTTGTTTTTTGTCAAAACCACTTGCAACACACTAATTTTGATCCGCTGAGTATGAAAGTTTGTGCGGAAACATGATATTTAGACAATTGAAGCGATAAAACACAAACAATTAAGATGCCTCCCAATTTGGAAAAAATGCTTTAAAGATAACACTGGGGCTCTTGCAAACTTTTGCTGAGAGCAAATGTATAGTCCATTCTGATGTAAAAACCAGCAAAAATCACACTGAGAAAGTTTAAAATTCAGTAATAAACCTACATAACTATACGTAAGTGGCAAGATCGTAATGGCGGTTCGACGCAGGTATCATGCGAGATTCCTATCTAATATGCCACTTTCTCTGTGGAAACACACAGGTATACCACAGGTGCACAGGTTGCACAGGTAATTTAGATAGGAATCTCCCATGATACCTGCGTCGAACCGCCATTAAGTTCGATTCTGATAGTGAATTTTGTGATATTTTAGGGTACTCATCTTCATTTTTAAATGTTTTTATGCAAGAATCAACTCTTCATTCCCGTGTAGCAAAAGTTCGCAAGAGCCCCATTAACTATACACACCTTCCTTAATATCTAGGCGAGTAACCCAAGTTTTTTCGCTTTAAATTGAGGTTTGGCGGGGTTAGCGAATCATTTACTTCGACGGTTTTCTTGCTTTTTAAACAAGTTAAAGATGATCTTAAGAATTCAACTAGATAACTTTAGTCAGAGGCACAGCTCATTTCTTTGATCAGTTGAACGATAGGTTTAAATGGCAAAACACACGGTTTCCAAATCACACGAGTCACCATTGTGGGGATCATAATTTCTTTTTTCAGAATTTCTGTAAAGTCACCCGGTGGAATCCCCCCTCCCCTTTCCAACGCCAACGCACTGAACCCGTCAATGTTTGTTTATGTTTGACTCGTGCCTTGCGTTTGGGTCCCACATACAAATTGATTCCTCGCATCTAGCTTCGTGAGCTGTCATCTCTGTTTGTTTTTTTTCTTTCTGAGGCTGTTCAAACAGACCTGACAAAAAACCGGTTCCCCCGAATATGTCTCCGGTCCGATAAATGGTTTGTTCGTTAGTCACCGACGCGACGCAGAGAATGCATTGATGCAAGGAACCTAATGGAATGAACTGTATAGAACAGACAGGGCTGCTTGCCTTTTCCACTGATGGTGGAATAATTTGAGGTTCCCACTGTGGAGTCCAGAACAGTGGCGTACCGTGCATTTTGGCAATGTTGTAATATGTCCATTTAAACCCATTAAAAAGATCGAACTATTGGGTGTTCGATGAACACCTTCACATTCGACCTTTTCCACGGGTTTAAATGGACACGTTACTACTTTGCCGAATGGCAAGCTACGCAACTGGTCCGGAATGAGGAGAAACTTGAAATGGGTCTGTGTTGCACACTTAGGTTAGAGCGTTTTGAAGTAGCACTTAATTTGTAAAAAATCTTAAAATGTCCTTGGCAGCATCAGAAAACACCAAAATTCATTAATGAACTCACAAATCGCTAAAAACAATAGACACTACTCACCCCCTGTATCTTTCCACCAAGTGCACGATATTTCGTGGGCACATTTAAATAATCACGCACGGCAGACTGTCGTCACAGCTGACTTCATAAACAAATAAACAGTAAACACTGACGGCGTCTGTCCGAATTGTTAAGTCTCAAAATTCTCAATTACACACACACACACACAGGATAGGAGCTCCAAGTATGATTCCAGCTTCAATCATCATGCATTGGAACTCCTGTGTGTTATTGTTTTATTTTGATAATTTTTCGACACAAATAGCGGTTTCCGGACCTTTCACAACCTATTGTGAGGAATTGAGGATTTTGAGACTTAAGAATTTGAACAGACAGACGCCGCAGCATTGTCAGATTTCATTTTCTTTTTACTTCATTTTTCGACTTTATGGTAGTTAAATGTGCATTCGGCACCATAGTGTGCCGTCAGTGTTTACTGTTTATTTGTTTATGAAGTCAGCTGTGATGACTGTCGGCCGTGATTATTTGAATGAGCCGCGCTAATCCCGCGAAATATCGTGCACGAGGTGGAAAGATACAGGGGTGAATACTGAATAGTGGTTTGTGTAAAAATTTGTGAGTTTATTAATGCATTTATTTTTAATAATTGCAGTTCACAATGCACCGGATTTGTCGGCGGTCCGTTCCCATACGTTACACTATACCTACTCATAAGCTCCTTTTGTGTGGATCCTTCGATGTCGTCGACTTCGGCTCGACTCCGTTAGAGTCCCTATAAGTAGAGAGTTAAGACAAGTGAAACCATGGGCGCCGCCATTGGATACGATTTTGCACATTTGTTTTTACATTCTGAGGGCCGTTGTTTTGTTTTGGTCCACTGCAAAGATTACAGTGCCGCTGAGTTTCTTGCGATGTAATCTTTTACTGCTTTTGTAGATCGACATCTATTTACGCTTTGCAAGATTCTTTTGGGAGTTATAGATATTCTTGAGGCGTATCATGATTAAAATTAACAGGTTCGTTGAAAATTAACTCTTTATCCGCAAAATACCGTTGGTAAACAACTGCGATTGTAAACAAAAGTGCAAAATCGCATCCAATGGCGGCATCTGTGGAGCCTAAAACTCATCGACCAATCAGAAGTTGACTAGTGACTACCCTCTTGTCTTAACTCTCTACATATAGGGACTCTAGACTCCGTGAGAGCCTAAAACCAACGACCCCCTATCAGCACTCGTTGAGCACGTGTTGGTACTCCTTACACAAGATTTCCATCAAGGTACTCTAGTTTGAGCATGTACGAAAGGCCTTTAGACTTTGTTTCGGATAGACAACCTGCAATACGTACAGTAGCGTACGCAGGAATATGTCTCCCTTTCTCTTCTCCCGTTTGAATGCATGAGCTGGAAAAGGAAAGAAATAGGGGCTGAAGTCACGTTTTAGCCCCTGTTCTTGTCCTTTTCTAACACACGTGCCCTAATGGGGCAAGAGAGAGAAATACAAATTCCTGCGTTCCTGCGCGTACGCTACTGAATACGTATCACAATGAAACTAAGCATTGCAGGTGCGGTCTACCTGAATTTAAAATCTAAGGAGTCGACTGTCGTTATTAAATTCACTGTAAGTACTTACTTCACACTCGTCCGAAGACGCGTGTGTAGGTACCCGCATAAAAAGTTTCCTTTCTCATGCCTAATCCTAGTAATTTACGAGTGGTCTTATCAATACCCACCACGATGTCTACGTGTAGATTTCTTTGGGATTTTCCAAACTTTCAATACGCATTCCGATCCTGGAGTTTGCAAGTAATCTGATGAAATCCGCCGTAATTCATAAGCCCCTCTCTTGAAAAATGGAAACGTACCACATAATTCATCACCGCATATTCTCGTGGGAAACTCTCAAGTGGAGACTTGTAGCGCAACGAGAAATTCTCCATCCCTCTCTATCCTCCATGGAAACACGTGTATTAGACAAGGATTAAGGTGATTCCATGGCAAACTCCCGAAAATTTTAATCCGATAGATGGCGTTACTTGTCGCTGGCTCCGAAAATAGCCGTTTTTTGACGGTTTTCGGCTGTTTTCTCTGAACAGATGGATAGTAGAAAAAAAATCGGAATGTCAGCACCTGCTTAATTTTTTGCTTGATTTTTTGAGCCATAAACGGGCCAAATTGGTTCTAAAATAAAGGCGTAACTATGCAAAGGAAAAATCATGTGTAATTTGGAGTTGTATCTGTAAAGATTACAGGTGAAACAGAAACCTGTAATCTTTACTCATATACAACTCCAAATTACACATGATTTTTCTTTGCATATAGTTACGCCTATATTTCAGAACCAATTTTGCCCGTTTATGGCTCAAAAAATTAAGCAAAAAATTAAGCAGGTGCTGACATTCCGATTTTTTGTCTATTATTCGTCTGTTCAGAGAAAACAGCCGCAAAACCTGAAAAAACGGCTATTTTCGGAGCCAGCAACTTGTAAGGCCATCTACCGGATTAAAATTTTCGGGAGTTTGCCATAGAATCACCGGGGGTAAAACCCTCTCTTTCTCTCTTTTTCCAACTCGTGCATTCAAAAGGGCAAATGAGAAGAGAGGTGGAAAAGACCCATAACGCTAGGTTTACATTCAACATTCACAAACAAAGACGTGAATAGAGGGAAATTTTACCTCTACTGACATGTTTGAATCATTGATAGTCGCGAATTATGTCGGATTTCCATTCTCAGGAGTCAGATACCTTAAAGTCCAACAATTTAAGCCAGTTTGGAGGAACTTCTCTTTTAGTGTCACGTAATATCTAATTAAATAAAATCCCGGTACTCATTTTTTGAACAACAAAAATATGATACAATCAATAATTCGTTCCGAGTGCCTTTATAATTTTAGGAATTACGGCCAGGTTAACACTCTAATCCAGCTATTTGACCTTCGTGTCATTTTACACTTCACGCCATGCCATCAAGATTCAAGAAGCAACGACACTAAGGCGTTGATATTGCAAGGATTGATAAGTATTCTTATCAACCTTTGTTTCGAATTGTTTGGATTATTTTTTTGTTTGTTCATTAGCTACATGATAATTCGACACTTTGTTTTTAATAATGCAAATGAAAGTTTTTCATCAACTTTCATGAGCGAAATTAATTATATTTAATACTTGGTAAAATGGGGCAGTTGATAGGGTCTAGATTTTAGTATTTTTTCGTTAGCAAATAAAAGTGCATCGCTGAGCCGACCGCAAAATTGCCTTTGGTTTCTAACTTAGTTTAGATGTTCGTGAATGTATGTAGAGATGTGTGCCACTCTTCAGTTTCTATAAGTTTCATAGTATCGAAGATGCTATTTTGGCCCGCAAAACACATTGTTCTAAATGGATATTTCTCGTTGTGACCAGTGGCGTAGCGTGCAATTTGGCAACATTGCATTGCATCCATTTAAACCCATATCAAAGGTCGAATGCGAAGGTGTTCACCGAACACCCAATAGTTTGATCTTTTTCACAGGTTTAAATGGACTGACTGCAACGTTGCCAAATTGCACACTACGCCACTGGTTGTGACGTCACAAGACTCACGATTTTTTGCAACTTGTTTGTTATCTGCTCATCAAGTATAGTTAAAAATAAATAAAAAATAAAAATAAAACACAGTTCCAGAACCTTGCACGGAGAGAAAAACACTGGTAGAATTTACCATCTGCAGTACTGATTTTGGAGTCTGCCAGAAAGTATCGTAAGTTTTACTAAACTTTGCCAATATATGACAAGTCCCAACAGGTTAACCTAATTTACCACTTGGTGCGTTGCATTTACCATATTTTGATGAAATTTACCATACATTCTAGCAGACGCCAAAAGCAACTGTACAAATTGTAAATTCTACCAAGTATTTTTTTCTGCGTGAAACTGCCTTATTATCAGTTTGTTGAAAAAAAAGCTTCATTCACAAATTCCACTTCCCCGTCCCCTTAAAAAGACCCAGTTTTCCTCATCAAAATGTCTCGCAATATCACGTTGAAATCAGGATTCTTGAACATTGGCAATCTCTCGGTTTTATTCAGTGAGAGAATTCTTTTTTCAATCCAAGGTGTATTTAGTTTATAGAAAAGAAATTGCACAGTGAAATATTGACCAAGGGGGAATTCCTTTAACCCAAGGAAAATGTCTGCTGGCTGCAAGTAAAAGATTCCTTGTTGTGACAGTGATTCTCCTTCATGCAACGGAGCTTCACTTCGCACAAGGAAAACTGTCGCATGTAAACGCGTTTCCTTGTTTTTAAAGGAGTGTTTTCTCTCAGTGTGCTGAAGTATACTCCTCAATTTTAACTCTTAACTGCGCCGTATGACACCCCTGAGGCACATAATATATTTCCTCCATTTTGAACTCTTAAAGTTAAAATATCATTTTTTTCCAGTCGTCGTCATCCCTCTGGCACATATCGAGGAAAAGTTCCGATTTTTTACCGAAGTCTGAAGAAGCAAGGCCTCACGTTGGGCGCCATCTGAGCATTAGAAAACATATTTAACCCATATATGCCCATTGGGTCGTCAACGACCCACTTTTAATGGTTTTTTTTGGGACCAAATCACAGTAAATTTAGGCCAATTTTACTCTAAAATCAATCTTGTGATCATTCAGCACATATAATTTTTAGCTGGACCAGAATATTTCACAATTTTTAAATTTTAATTTTTTTTAACTCTAAGATGGTGTTACTTGAGAAAACTATCAAAAACACCCAACATGTTCAAATAAAGTTGGGCATATCAGCCATTCTCAATCAAGCGTGACGACGTCCGTTACGCCTTTTATTTCCCTGTGGCTTCTTTATTAGTTGAGTTTAATACTTCATATTTTCAGGGATGCAACTTTCCAATCTAACGCATATTTTTATTAATTTTTGAAGGTTGGTTTTCACCCACTTTTTTAACTTTAAAAGGTGTAACGGACGTCACGCTCAGATGAGAGTGGCTGATATATGGGTTAACCGTTTGACCTTGATTTTCTCCCTATACTGGCCTATGTTTAATTTAGTACTTTGCTGATCTCTTGGGCGCAAGAATTAATGCTAGGAATTTTTTCACTATTTTTCCCTTTCATTTTGAGTCAAAATCAATGGGGCTATTGCGCACTTTTGCTATAAGCGATTTAATAGTCGATTATGGCGTAAAAATCTCAAAAAATAACGATGGCGGCACTAAAAACTTCCAAAATCCACTCCTAAACTCAATAAACGCAGTTGTTTGCGCGAGCGTAATGGTGGCCGAAGGCACTAACAATGGAAGATTCCTATCTTAATTTCGTCACTCTTTCTATGCTGACAAGGATGATTCACAGAGTAATTAGTCATCAGAGTGATGATCCACATCCGATGAATGGTGCCACAACACCTAGTGACACCGGTGTCAAATGAAAGTAGTCTCTTATTGGTCACTTCTTGATGGAGTTTCAGAATTGTTAGATGGGAATCTCCCATTGTTAGTGCCTTCGGCCACCATTACGCTCCCGCAAATAACTGCGTTTATTGAGTTTAGGAGTGGATTTTGGAAGTTTTTAGTGCCGCCATCGTTATTTGTTGAGGTTTTTACGCAATAATTGACTATTAAATCGCTTATAGCAAAAGTGTGCAATAGCTCCATTGAAAAATCATGTTTTCGAACGAAAAAAAAAAAAAAAAAAAAAAACCGCACAGTAAAGGATTAAAACGATGAATATTCCGGAATTTCTGCGATCTCGTCAAAAATTTGGCAGCGCCGCATCAGATCAGATCAGATCATTGTCACGCTCGTCTCTTTACAATTAGACGATTCCCCATCGAAGTCCATTCATATTCGAAGTATAAGTACAGTGTGGAATGAGGGGGAGCGCAATCTAATCTTTCGGGATCGGATGCTAATAAAGATGGCGTGAAACGAGAAACTATAGAAAGAATCGCGGGAATGAATCATAAACTCTTTCTGTTCTCAAACAGTGTTCATTACACATGGCTCTCTTAAATACTCTTATTCACAAACAAGAGAACAAGACAGAGACAGTATAGACGGTGAATCATTGAAGCGGTTTGACTCGACGCGTGAGATGACGTCTTCCAGTCGCTCTTCAATTTATTCCGAGTTCCCGAAATGATCATTGTCCGATTCGACCGCGGACTCCTATTATGTTCGGACACCCCTTGTTTATGACCACTATGTGACTAATTCCCTGCGCGGTAAAATGTTCGAAGAACCTGCGAATGGAAATATGAAACGTCTGTCGCAAAAATCGGCTGCGAGTCTCGGCAAATGGATACAGTAGCGTAACTAGAAATCATTCCATCTCTCTTTTTACCCATCCGAATGTACAGGTAGGAAAAGGATAGGAATAGGGGATTGATCCCCCTTTCCTATTCTTTTCTAACTTGCACATTTTAATGGACAAAGTGAGAGAAAGGTAATTTCTAGTTACGCCACTGAATGGATATTACAGACGAAAATGTGTTGAAGAATCTCAATTAGGTTTGAAGTAAATACTTATGAGAGCTGAAACTGGCTTAGTTTACGAGAGCGAGACTCTTTAAGGTGATTCTTCAGAGTTTAGTGCCGATTTCTGCCTCCAGAGCGCTACTGTTCGAGTAATGTCAAATAGCAGGCCGGAAGTAATTTATCTTACTATAGTATAATCTGATAAGCCCTGTTTTTTCGAGTTGAGTGTCAGTTACTAGATAATCATCTGAATATCTAAAAAATGTCTTTGCAAAATATCTTGTCAATAACTTCAAAAATAAAGCTGAAAGTACCAATAAATGGAATATCGGATTTCGATACAAGAAATCGATTTGCGATATTCCATTTTTTGGTACTTTCAGCTTTATTTTTGAAGTTATTGACAAGATATTTTGCAGACTTGTTCTTCGGGCGATTATCTAATAACTGACACTCCGTTTTCTTAAATATAAATTACTTTCGGCCAGTAATTTGACATTAATCAAACGGTAGCGCTCTGGTGGCAGAAATCGGCACTAATCGCTGAAGAATCCCCTTAATGTTGAATATTTGAAAATCTGACCCGATCTACATAATACGCATCTGTTTTGGTCAAGCATTCACACGAAGCAATGGGGTCTCACACTCTAGTGAAATTTGATTAAGATTCTATTATTTTGACTAACAAACACCATGACAACTATGATCAATGGTAAAAATTAAAAAATTAACAAAAGTTACAAAATCAATGTTATCGGTTGTCATATTCCCCCGTGAAAACAATGCAACTTTCACACATTTCCCGGCTAGTAAATCAAATATAATTACCACGCGATATTAGTGTCCAAATTCAATTGCATTTTGAATTTTAAATTTTGGAGGCTTTTACGAATGCACCACTAAATTGCAAGTTTATAACATTAAAAAATTCCATTGAATCTACACGAAACGGGAGCTCTGTCTACCAGTGGCGTAGCGTGCAATTTGGCAACGTTGCATTGTGCCCATTCAAACCCATGTAAAAGGTCGAATGCGAAGGTGTTCACCGAACACCCAGTAGTTCGATCTTTTTAATGGGTTTAAATGGACGCGATTTGCAACGTTGCCAGATTGCACGCTTCGCCACTGCTGTCTACACAGAGCCATCCATGCCAAACAAAATGAGGAATCGAAACCATTCTTTTATTGTCCTGGAAAGATGCACAATCGACTATAGATTGTAATGAAAAAAATGTATGAATCCTATTACGAATACAATTGAAAGTTTAGTGAGTTTCATGATTAAATTTAGAATGCTGAATTGCAAAACTAATGATTTTTTTAAATTTTTTTTATTAAAAGGGCTTTCTATATGATTTCCCATTGATATACGTTGCTTCGACGATGGTTTTTAGTAGGGGATAAGCCCATTTATCCCGTACAGTTTTTTTTTCTGTTTTTTCTTTCGGATTAATGGTCTAAACCAGCGGTTCCCAACCTTTTTTGGTCGCGGACCACCAATCGAACGATCGGTGGAGGCCGCGGACCACCACTTGGAAAAATGAAAAATTGATTACCCTTTTTTTTTTGTTTTTTTTGGACTATGGAGGGGAAATAAAAACTAACCTGCCCTGCCTTACAGATTAAACGATGCATTTGGAGGTTGGAATCATCCAAATGTCAGATTTTTACGCTTTAACGACATACATAGGTGTCCGCCCCCAATGAATACAAAGCAAGGGTCTCTAGACACAAACATGGGCTTTTTTCTTATAACTGGAACTTAAATCGCGTAGACTATATAACTTATCATATGTTAATTGACTGCCGAGTTCGAATTTGGCCTTAGTTTTGATCGAAATATTCTAAATTTTCCACAATTTAAACTTTATCACGAAAATTTTTTAAAAGTAGAAATTGCGTAAAATCGGGACGAGTTAAGTAGAAAATGATATCATTTTTGAAATCAGCGTCCCAAATACTTTCGATTAGCAAACTATTAATGTTTTCAACACGAAATTTCATAGAAAAACATTGAAATTTAGTTTAAAAAAAACACTGATGTTTGGTGCTTTCGCGGACAGTTATGTCGTTAAAGAGGCCTACTTCAAATGTCATTGTTGTTGTTGTGGATTGGCAGGCGATTCTAACCTACAAATACAACGTTTAATCTGTAATATCTTATGATTTCGGCAGTTTTAGTCAGTGAACCAGGCATAATTAAGCATTTTCGAGGACGTAGAATGCATACTCGCAAAAATTGTGCAATAATTGCTTGATTTAAAAGCCTAAGTTTCCGTTCAAAAGTTCGCTCGGGGAAAATACATTGAACCAGAGTTTGTTTGGAACCAGAGGCCCTCGAACGGCAATCGATACGATATAATATCGCTCCAGTGGCGTAGCGTGCAATTTGGCAACGTTGTAATGTGTCCATTTAAATCCATTAAAAAGATCGAACGATTGGGTGTTCGGTGAACACCTTTGCATTCGACCTTTTGCATGGGTTTAAATGGACACATAACAATGTTGCCAAAATTGCAAGCTGCGCCACTGTATCGCTCTACCAAATCAGTCTATTGCTATACCTCGTAACGTTAATTATCACTATGTCATAATCATGAGGTCTACGGTTCTTTAAGTAATCTTTGCCGTAGATCATCGACTCTATCGCGTGCGAATTCATTTCGAGTGGAGGCGCCTCGTGTGCCTCCTCTTGACTCTTGTCTCATCCATCGCCGTAAAGAGGCGCTCTAGGTCAACAAATATCACATTTGAGACTCGATACATTATAGATTATGTTGAGAAAATAATTTAGTGTAAGTTACATTTCTACAGCGATTCGTTCGTCGCAAGTATTAACCTAGATATCACCGTTTAAGAACAACAAGTTCATTTCAAACCGTTCATTGCGGGCGTTATGTTTTATCTCTTCTTATTGATTTTATAGAAACGAAGTTTCCGGACGCCGAAAATTTTTCCGATTCAAAGAACGTTTTTTTTTTTTAAAAGTTTGGGGGAAAAGGATATCCTCTAACAAGGAGAGGCTCAGAAGTCGCCGCCTCCGATTTTGAAAACAATTGCACGAAAATGTAGCTAAAGTAAAACTATTAGACCCGTGTTTCTCACTTTTTGCCAATGGGCCTTCCTAAAGCGTCAGGAATTTTTTGAAAGTTGCCGAAATTCACGTAAAAACCCGAGCGGAGAGCGTTCCGAATATTTACGTGAATTTCGGCAACTTTCAAAAAATTCCTGACGCTTTAGGAAGGCCCATTGGCAAAAAGTGAGAAACACGAGTCTAATAGTTTTACTTTAGCTTCATTTTTGTGCAATTGTTTTCAAAATCGGAGGCGGCGACTTCTGAGCCTCCCCTTGTAAGTGGCAGTTTAACCCTTTCATGCACGCATTTTGGGATTTGAGATTTATTTAGACCGTTCGAAAGAGGGCACTTTTTAAGAACTTTGATGGGTCACACAACTCTTTGAAAAATGTCCATTTAAATTCCATCGAATCACATGTTACATATGTGTACCACTATCCAAGAAAGGGTTAACGCCACTGACACCTCACTAAATTCTTTAAAAGTCATAATCTGTCCTCATTATTATTTTTTTTTTTTTTCAACTCAACCTTCTTTCCCATCTTTTTTTGTTTGTTTGTTTTTTTTGTTTTACCGATTTCGACGGTGAAGAGTGCCGTAACTACAGCCCTTGGGGTCCCAGTGTAAGAAAAATGACGGCCTCACGGCCTATCATTGGAAAAGGTGAGTGCTCGTGTAGGGAGCTTGCCACTAAAATTAAGGAAATTCGAGGAAGCCTTCAAGTCTCGAGGACACCGGGTCATTGCCCTGGCTTACGCGGTCCTGCAGTGGGATCTCAAAGCATCTCCTTTTGCTCTTCCCGGACATCCTCAATGGTATTTTAAATGGGATAACACATTACGAGCCATTTCGAGGGCTTCCTTACGTTACCATGGCAAAGGTTACATACTCACAACTTCCCCTCTGATCTACTGGGGCATGGCCAATATTAATTCAAATGGAAAATTAGACTTACGAGCAGACTTGTTCATCACGATGATTTCTCATCACAAACGTGTGGCGCAGGGCTGTCAAAACGTCCCCTCTGCTCTTTCGGGGTATCACCAACGCTATTTTAAATGGGAAAATAGGGTTACAAGCAGACCTGTTCATCTCGCGGTCTTTGCATCACAAACGTGGCGCAGGGCTCTCACAACTTCCCCTCTGCTCTTCCGGGGCATCGCCATTGTTAATTCAAATGGGACGTAAGACTTACAAGCATTCCTGTTCAGATCGCGGACCCTTAATCGCCAATGTTAATTCAAATGGGACATTAGACTTACGAGCAGTCCTGTTCATCTCGCGGAATCTTAGTCGCCGATGCGGCTCAAGGATATCAATACGTCCCCTCTGCTCTTCTGGGGAATCATCAATGTTAATTCAAATGGGACATTATAGACTCACGAGCAGACCTGTTCATCTCGAGGACTTCTCATCACAAACATGGCGCAGGGCTCTCAAAAGTCCCCCCTGCGCTTCCGGAGCATCATCAATGTCAATTCAAATGAGAAATTAGTCTTACGAGCAGGTCTGTGCATCTTATTTTCTTAGTGGTGTAGTGCTCAAAATCATAAAACAACACCCACGAGGTAAATAATTAATAATCGGTAATTTTTTTTTCTTTTTTTCAAAAACTGAAACCTTGGATCCACTGCAAAGCAGCAATGGAATCGAAACTGAATTCGCATCACATCTGTATTCTACCGGCCCTTTGTCAATGCCTTTCGCTGTTCTCTTATACTTAGCTTTTGCTCTTTGACGCTAGGTATACACAGAAAAAAAAGGATGTGCTCCAGACACGATATATATACACACCAGTACGTAACGCGCTCAGAGCACAAACATTTCAGGTTCTGGACACGACGGGATGCGTTTCAGACGCAAACTCAATCTAAATAGATTGCGCTCAGAACTCGTTCCCTTACTGGTGTGTACGTTCGTGTCTAGAACACGGAAAGTTTGTGTCTGGAGCACGTCCATTTTTTTCTGTGTACAGATTGCAGCAGTGGCGGCTCAGCAGCGCTTCACCAGCAATCAATTGTTAAACATAGATTCAAATGGAGCGAAGGCATTGTTGCCAGATGACACGAGCCGTCACTGGATTACAAGGTACGCTAAAGGGAAGGTGGATGATTTGTCGCCATATTGTTCAATTATCAAACGGCAGTATCTCATAGTCAATATAAAGAACGCTTTTTGAACCGCGCGATGGAAATTATTGTGAAATTTCGTTAGTTTAAACCCGTTAAAAAAGTTTAACTTTGAGGATCCTCAAACATTCCAATCCCTTCCTCAATTCGACATATTACATGGGTCTGAATAGACTAAGTACAATGTTACCAAATATGTACTCTATCAGCGACAAAACTTAAATGCAGTCACGCCAGCGGGCCGATCATTAAATTTCCTTCATCGTAAAACCGATCGTTAAGACTGTATGAGTGATTCTATTGGTCGAATATTGTGAAATTTGGCCGTCCCTATGTTAACCATCGTTATAGTGTCCGTTTTTCAAAGGTTACTCATGAATATTTTTTTATAAAACGAGACTCTTAACGATGGTTACTATAGCAACAGCCAAGTTTTACAATTTTCGACCGATAGCATCACTCGTAGACAGTTTTAACGATCGGTTTAACGATAAAGTAAATGATCGACCCGCAGGATAGTTTTGTGTATGCAATGCACGCTACACGTCTTTCATTCAATTTTATACAATTGACCTGCATTGATTTCGGTGAGCACCACTATTTGCCTCTACGACATTTCGCAGGCGCCACTTCTTTTACTTATTATATCGCTGAAAGTGCATAACTAACGTATGTTAGACCGGTCAGAGGACTTTATTGCCAAAAGTTAACAAATAGTGACGTCAGTGAACCACAGAATCCAATCAGTCTTTAGCCGTCTTTTTTATGTCCACAACGATTTTGCAAACGGGGACTGTGAAAGTAGTGGGGACTCCGCCTTCGCAAAGTCACGTGGTTTCACAGTGCCGTTTCCACGATGGTTCGCGTGGTCCAAACCATGTGGACGATTGTGGTCCACAATCGCTGGCTGCAGTGCTACCAGCCTGGGAAAAAGGGAAATCTCGCGGTGTTTTTGCTCTGTAAGCTCCGCCCATTCACAGTCCTTCTGCCCAAGAAGTCCTAAGTGTCCCGGTTTGGAGATACACACGTGTAAAGTTACAATAATTCGTGTGTGTAGTGACGTCACTACGCGGAATTCCCATTTAAAACAATGTATTTTGGGCCAAAATCTCATCTCCGGAACAATGGGACTTAATGAGAAACCAAAGGCATCTTTGTTCTCAGCTCATCAAGTACTTTCATTTTCTTAATAAAAAACACAACATTTCAGACCCTTGCAACTGCCCCATTGCAACTGCCCCATTTTGAAACACGAATTACACAGGGGCCGTGATGGAAATCTCTTATCAGGGCTGCCGTTTTGCGTATAATCAATGCTATTTTATCAATTCACCGATGATTCCACCGATTGAGAAAAGATTACACAGTTCAGTTCAGTGTATGACTGTAATGCACGAAAATACTCGCATCTGTAATCTTTTCTCAACCGGTGGAGTCGTCGATGACTTTAAAAAAACTTGCTGATATTTTAATTAATTAACTGAGTTTCCACCGATTGAGAAAATATTACAGATCAGAGTATTTTCGTGCATTACAGTCATACATTGAATTGAACTGTGTAATCTTTTCTCAACCGGTGGAATCATCGGTGAATAGAAAAATAGCATTGATTATACGCAAAACGGCAGCCTTGTCTCTTGTAGACATATTGTCGCACCAGCTCGGTTTGTTTGCCTCATTTTTTACTTTTTAAGCTTTAAATTAAGCTTAAAAGGTCAAAAATGTTGATTTTTGACTACTGTTTTAGCAATAGTTTTTCCTCGTGTCAGTCCATATTGCGCTGCGCTGATGAGATTATCGATGAGAGATAGTTTTAATACTTGTGCGTACAGAATTATACTACAGCCAGAGACAATGTTTACTGGAGACCACGCACTAGCCGTGCGCGCGGTGGCTGACTTAATTTTCGGGACTCAACAGGAACTAACATAGGGAGCATATGAGGGTGCACCATCCAACATGGACCATACGTTGACTGATGCAATTTCGGTGCTCCAATGTCACTTGGCAAAAAATCTCAACGACTTTTCTCATCACTCAACGTGTAGTCCATGTTTTTCGGTGTTCTGTTGAGACCCCGAAAAAAAAGTTGCCACCGCGCGCAAACATGCGGGCAAGATAGATAGTGCCTGGTCTCTAATATATATTGTCTCTGACTATAGCACACTGCTGTAATTTCTTCTTTTTTTCAATTGAAGTGGTCAGTGGCTGGAATAACAGCACATAAAACATTGGATATGCTCGTTTTGAATAATTGAAGTTGTAAAAGAAATGGATTTTTTCGGAGGAGCGTACTTTTGGTTTTATGACTTCTCATTGGGGAGTATTCGCAATTATTGAAGGGTATTGTTGCGCGTGGACATAAAACCAAAGATAAGCACCTCCAAAGAAATCAATACATTTTCACAATGTCAGTTACTCAAAAGGAGAATATCCATGTTTTATGTGCTATTATTGCAGTCACCGCCTCAACTGTATAATTATTCTCTCTCTGAGCTTCTGTGTAAATTCTAGCACTGATAAGACGTATTCTAGATCCGGCAATGTCGCTCTCTGGCACTCGGCCGGAACTTGTGTCTTTGTCATCTGAAACAGTGAGCACGCGTGCATTCGTGCAATCTGCATCGGGAGAGAAAAACAAAAACTAGATTCCAAGGTCGCAATATTTCTCCCTTTGCTCTCGCCGAAGAATTTCGGACTGTCATTTTGTTGTACACTTGTAACTGTTATCAGCTCGTTAAATGTTGATTTTCAGATATTTCTCTCGATAGTTCTTTCAACCTCTCGCTTTCTCTCTGAATGATACCTCAGGGAATCAAAATGAAAGGGAGAGCGCCTCCTCTTAAAAATCAGTAGCGAGGCGTGACATTTGGCAACAATGTATTTCCTCCATTTAAATTCACCAAAAAAAGTCGAACGCTTCAGTCATCGGCGATGACCAGGCATTTCGACCTTTCTAATGTGTTTAAATGGGAAGAAAGAACGTTGCTAAATCGCACGCCTCGCCTCTGTTAAAAATACCTCGTAGAAACATAATGAGAA
The DNA here is from genome assembly GCA_011764245.1 of Trialeurodes vaporariorum. NCBI lineage: Eukaryota > Metazoa > Arthropoda > Insecta > Hemiptera > Aleyrodidae > Trialeurodes > Trialeurodes vaporariorum. The sequence goes on along the minus strand of VMOF01000369.1, from coordinate 4,768,731 downwards.
ATAGAATGACCTTTGAATTTTTTTTTTCAATGAATTTGTTGAGTTTGTGAGTGGATTTTAAGATTTTCTTATGCTATAAATGAGATTCCCATGCAATTTTACCTACGAGTCGACCCTTCGCAATTATCAGTGGCGGAACTGGAAATCTTTCAAGGGAGAGCAGAAAGTCCCGGAGGGGGGGGGCCTAAAACCTACTTTTTCTACGAAACGCCCAAAATTTCCTCGAAAATCTCTTCGTAGACAGTGTAAATATTTGGCTCAACGGGGGGGGGGGGGGGGGGGATGAAGCCTACTCAGCCGCCCTACCTTGGATCTGCGCCAACCCATTATCCTTTTGGTCCTTTTTTCCTGTAAAGTTTAATGAACTATCAATCGAAGTGCGGAAAAAACGAATTATTATCGATAATCGACCTCATAACTCAAGTGATTAAATAGGCAAAGAATATTTCTGTTGGAACTTTTTCCTTCTGTAAGATTCAACATTTGAAAGCAATTGGATGCGAAGGAGCGGGGTAAAAATAGGGAAAAGTGCCGTGAAGACTGAAGAGTTTGTCAGGCACTAATCACAGTATGAGCTGAGTGGAGAGCATGGCGCAGAATGCAGATTCCAGGCACGGTGCATGTACTTACGTTGTGTGCGGAATCCGTTGTGCGATACGATAAATCGAACAGCGATTGTGCGAATTCGCGCAGTTGCGTCCTTATTTTCCGGATTCGACTGATTCGAGCATCCAAACTTGACAGATATCTTTGTTAGATCCACCTCCAGGTGCTGACAATCCTGGTTTTATATAAAAAAAAAAAAAAAAAAAAAAAAAAAAAAAAAAAAAAAAAACTTCACTGAGTCCGGGAAATAACCATTAATCGATCGCCTTGGTCCCGTGCCATGGAATCACCTTAAAGCCTTTTCATTTATCGATTCTAGGGGTTACAGTTTTTATCCCCGATATCTCGACCTCTTTCATGATTTTAAATTGAATAAATGCAAAGCAGCCAAACAGCACGCGCCACCACTCATATACTTATACTGAAAATGAGACAGTACATCGAGAAAGTTAAGCTATTTTTACATTGTAGCTCAATAGAAGTAGATGAATCTTATCTTTGAAACATCTCGAATCTTCAACTTATTCCCTTTTGTCTCCTTGCAAACGTTCCTCGCTATAATTTCGAAGCACTCATTCGAAGCGCCTCGCCGCACTATGGTCCAGAAGTCCAATTTAGGAAGACATCAGTTTGCATTAAAATCGTCCAATATCTTGAAAACGGCTCATCTGACACCAAAACTGGTTATTTCAAAAAAGATAGAACGTAACCCGTTTTAACTTTTTTGTAATTACCATTTTTGATGTCAGATGAGCCGTTTTCAAGATATTGGACGATTTTAATGCAAACTGATGTCTTCCTAAATCGGACTTCTGGACCATAGTGCGCCGCCAGTGAAATGCACTGAGACATTATGTTGAGAAAGTTAAGATATTAATACATTGTATAGTTCAATTGAATCAGATGAATCTTATCTTTGAAATTTATAAAATCTTGAAATTTCCTCGTGTCTCCTAGCAGACAGGCCTTGATATAATTTCGAAGCACTCATGACCTTGACTTGTCAGACTGTGATTTAAACCTTCATTAACAGTTATCTTTTTATACATCTGGAGAGCCTTTGGAGATTTTCTGTTAAATTTCTGAGCTAACAGAAAAAAGGATGTTGACCTATTTTTAACTGTCAAGGGCGTTGAAAATTTAGGTTGAATAAATCCTTAAAGATCGGTAAAAATTAGGACAGAATACGCTATTTTCTGAAGTTTAACAACCGCGGCTTGAGAAGGTATTATTTTTTAAGCACTTGACGTAATTCTTACCTGTCGCCGTGTGAGATAGTAGTGACTCGAGTCGAAATTCCTCTGGAAGTGAAACCTCACAATATTTGCTTTTGTTCTTACGAGTTAAACCACCGGAGATAAAGTATGTCTGGGTTTTCTAATTATTAGTGCTTATCACAAGCTTTTATTGCATTAAAGCTGCGGGGTTGTTTTTATTAACTATTTTATTTCTTTCCTGGTCAACCCATTCTCAGGCCCCTCGCGTTGCTCAATTTTCAATTTAGTTTGTCCAACGATCAACTAGAAAAGTAAAAACTTTCCGCACTTGTTCAGCATATTGTCATTAATCCATCCTTATTGTTCCAATCAGTGACGTAGCGTGGAGTGCGGCAACGTTATATTGTGTCCATTTAAGCCCGTGTCAAAGATCGAATGCGAAGGTGTTCACCGAACACCCCAATAGTTCGATATTTTTCATGCGTTTAAATAGACATAATACAATGTTGCCACATTGCACGCTATGCCGCGTCACTGCACTGGTTCCAACCTTTAATTTTGAAAATTTAAACCGTCGCACTTTGGTGCGAGATCGTCAGAAAATGGCCAAAATTCAGAAAGTATAAATTTCTCATAAATGGGGCTATTGCACACTTTTGCTATAAGCGATTGAATAGTCGATTATGGCGTAAAAACCTCAAGAAATAACGATGGCGGCACTAAAAACTTCCAAAATCCACTCCTAAACTCAATAAACGCAGTTATTCGCGGGAGCGTAGTGGTGGCCGAAGGCACTAACAATGGGAGATTCCCATCTAACAATTCTGAAACTCCATCAAGAAGTGACCAATAAGATCACTACTTTCATTTGACACCGGTGTCACTTGGTGTTGCGGCACCATTCATCGGATGTGGATCATCACTCTGATGACTAATTACTCTGTGAATCATCCTTGTCAGCATAGAAAGAGTGACGAAATTAAGATAGGAATCTCCCATTGTTAGTACCTTCGGCCACCATTACGCTCGCGCAAATAACTGCGTTTATTGAGTTTAGGAGTGGATTTTGGAAGTTTTTAGTGCCGCCATCGTTATTTCTTGAGGTTTTTACGCCATAATCGACTATTCAATCGCTTATAGCAAAAGTGTGCAATAGCCCCATTTATAAACTTTCTTTGCCGCAGTTTAAAATCACAGAGAATACGCTTAACAGTAATTTATGCCTAGAAATGTCAATGGAAAGTTTTAAATTAAAAGCTCAACAGGTTAAAACCAATGATTTTTGATTAATTTTTTTTCACCGATTTTTTTTGCCAGTCAATTTTTGATCTCATTCCACAGTGCGTCGCAAAACATCGAACTATCATTGAGCTGTTGCCATAATCGAATTCTAACTTTTTCATGGTTTTAAACGACAACTAGCAAAAAATGCGCCGTTGCCAGATCGTGCACGTGCACTTCTCCACTTTTCGCGTATACCAGCGGTTCCCAACCGGTTTTCCGCGGACCGAGTTTTGGTGGTCCGCGAAGACCTTTCCAAATTTTTCCCGTTTTTTTTTGCCCGAAAGTGGCAACGTTGAATTTGTGACTAATATTTTTTTTATGTAGCAGGAAAAATAAAATTTTGTCGTTGCTTGGGAAGTAAGTGATCATTTGAACGAGTCATAACCTAAATTTTTATAAGTTTATAAAATTCCTCCTTCGAACTTTTCGTTTTTCGTTTTTTTAAATTCAAAATTAATTTCAAAATTGAAAGTTTTCAATTATTGTTTTTGTTTTTGTTCAATTATCTCAGCGATTCCCAACCGGTGGCTGTATTTAAAAAAAAAAAAATTGTTCTTTCAAATTTCAAAATGCTTCAGTGGCTAAAGCTGCCCCCTGCCTTTATTTCCCCCTCCATTGTCCAAAAAAAAAAAAAAAAAAAAAAAAAAGTCATCGATGTTTCATTTTTTCTAGTGGTGGTCCGCGACCTCCACCGATTGTCCGATTGGTGGTCCGCGACCAAAAAAGGTTGGTAACCGCTGGCGTATACATTCCTGAAATTATAGTTATAGTTGGCCGAACTTTACTTTTTATAAAGTGGGTACTTGATTCGCTTTCTGTTATTTGAATAGCAAAATACGAAAGCACACGCGTTTTTAAAATAACCTTTCCACTTGTTCAATACTGTCGTTAAATCGTCATTAATTTTGAAAACTGTAAATTTGAAAGTTGGAACCGTCGTAAAGAATCGAAATGTTGGGTGTGCTGTGGTCGTAATCGATTAGAATTCGACCTTTTTAATGATTTTAAACGGCAAATGGACGAAATGCACCGTTGTCAGATAGCACGTGCGTCTCATTACGAAGCGTGCATTCCTCTAATTTGTTGGTTAGCCGAACTTTTTTCTTTTTCTGAAGTGGGTACTTGATTTGCTTTTTGTGATTTGAAAAGCGAATACTATACACAAGCTTTATAAAATAACAGAAGAGAACTTTAAGTGGCTCTCATATAAAAGTTGACTCTCATGCTTTATCTCTCTCAAACTTTCGTCGGTTATTGCGCGGGACTCTTCCACACTCGTTCCACAAATTTTCTTGCATAGGTATGATTATCTCTTATTTTCTCTTCCTCTGTCTACTATAATTTTCTCTTCTTCAATTAGTTGAGAATCTGATTTATAGTTACTGGTCAAACTTTGCTTGCATTGATTCGATTTTACAGCCGTGTTGGTTAACGTATGTTACCGAGATTATTCTCGAAATTTACCAAAATTTACCAATTAATTGTATAAGTAAGCCACCACCGATGTATTGGATGTTTATCGAAACAGTTATAAGCGCAGTCTGCACATTTCAACGCATGAATAGGAATGTTTACTTCTTTTTAGTTTAATTTTACAACTAACTATGGTCAAAATTTATGACGAAGTCCGTTTGAAATACGTTTTGGTAAATTTTAACTTTTTTTTTTTTTTTTTTTTTTTTTTTTTTTTTTTTTTTTTTTTTTTTTTTTTGTAACGTTTTTTTTCCAAATTCGAAATTCATCGATTGATCCCGCTGAAAGAAGTGACGGTAACTTTTAACATTATTTTGTTTTTGTTTTCGTTTTTTTTTTTTTTCCTAACTCGAAATTTATGTGTGCTTAATCCATACAATCCAATTTTCAATTCCCTGTTTTCATCAAACGCCACCAGCAAACACATTGATATTTTCATCAGCGCACAGTTTTCCAACTCTCATTTTTTTGCGAGTGAAGTAACACCGAACTGTGATCTCAGATCGAAAAAAAAAGGGCAAAAAATCACAAAGTAATATAAAATCAACGCTTTCAGCCTTTTAAACTTAATTTAAAACATTTCAATGATATTTCTAAGTTTACCTAGAATTACCTTTCATATATATAAGTATTTTCTGTGATTTAAATTGGTCTCGAAACTTTATAAATGATAAATTGATGAGAAATTTACTCTCTAATTTTTGGCCCCTTTTTGGCGATTTTAGACTGAAGTGTACCGGTCTTATTCTGATGAATTCTTTAAACTTTCGTCGTGAAACTCCAAACCGCGGTGTTATAGTTGTTCGAAAAAATGTTCGAAATTGTCTGCTTTATCAATGTTAAGGTGATTCTTCAGCGTTTAGTGCCGATTTCTGCCACCAGAGCGCTACTGCTCAATTAAAGTCAAATTACAGGCCGAATATTTTTAAAAGAACGGAGTGTCAGTTACTAGATAATCATCTGAAGAGTGTCTCTGCCAAAAATCTCGTCAACAACCTCAAAAATAAGGCTGAAAGTACCAACAAATGAAATATCGCAAATCGATTCTTGTATCGAAATGCGATATTTCATTTTTTGGTACTTTCAGCCTTATTTTTGAAGTTGTTGACGAGATTTTTTGCTGGGACACTCTTTAGATGATTAACTAGTAACTGACACTCCGTTTTCATAAAAATAAATTACTTTCGGCCTGTAATTAGACTTTAATCGAACGATAGCGCTCTGGTGGCCGAAATCGGCACTAAACGCTGAAGATTCACCTTAAACAAGGTCGGGCATGTCGAAGATTTGACAACCCTGCCCCTAAGATTCACCGTTTCCATCAATATTAAAACCACCGGAATTTGTACCATACATCTGTTAACACTGTATAGTCTATAAGACCTCTGGTTTGTCTGAGAGCTGTAAAATCAAGGTGGTCTCTTATTTATCATCAATCTTTATACCCGTAACCAATCTGCCGTCACAACTTACAAATGCCCCTAATGCTTTGTCTAGTCGATTGTCGTTTTGTTGTGTCTGCTCTGTCAGAACTGTCGTCTTTTGTTGCATCTTGTCTCTTCGATGTAGGATTTTTGAGTAGGCTTCGAAACGTTCAAAATGCTAAATATTCTAAAAAATTTGAAACAGAAGTGAAGCCTCCCCCCCCCCCACCACTTGTTTTTTGGAATTTTCTCAGCCAGCCTGTCTCGGGTCTTTTGCACGCTTTTTCTGTGGCAACTATGAACCATGAGTTTCCTTGCATTTTAGGGGGGGGGGGGAAGAAGAAAAAACTAACGCACCAGTCACTTTCAAAATCCACCGACGTAGTCTTAAATGTCCTTTTAACCCTTTCATGCACACAAAATGGAATTCGACTTTTTTTTTGAAATTTTTTTAGACCGTTCAAAAGCAGACAATTTTCTAAGAATTTTGACGGGTCACGTTATTTTTTGCAAAATGTCTATTTATTATCCATTGACTCACTTGTTACATAAAATGGTACTTATGTGTACCGTCCCACCTCCCATGAAAGGGTTGAAAACAGCTCGCTCTAATAGCGCGCTCCCAATCCCAGCGGAGGCGTGTGAAATCTGGCAATTCTGCACTTACAATGGGGCTCTTGCGAACTTTTGCTACACGGGATTGAAGAGTTGATTCTTACATAAAAACCTGTCAAAATGACGCTGAGTACACTAAAAAATCACAAAATTCACTCTCAGGATCGAGCTTAATGGCGGTTCGACGCAGGTATCATGCGAGATTCCTATCTAAATTGAGACATATCTCTGTGTTTTCCAAAGAGAAAGTGGCATATTAGATAGGAATCTCCCATGATACTTGCGTCAAACCGCCATTACGATCTTGCCATTTATCTAGTTATGTAGGTTTATTATACTGAATTTTAAACTTTCTCAGTGTGATTTTCGTGATTTTCGATGGTTTTTACTTCAGAAAGGACTATTCATTTGCTCACAGCAATAGTTTGCAAGAGCCCCATTATTCCATTTAAAAACTTGTAAAATATCGATTCAAGAGACTGCGTTGTGCACCCTCTTCAGCTCGATTTTTTATTTGGGTTCATCAAATGGGCGAAGCACCCGGGTTGCCAGATTGCACGCGACCCAACTGAAGGAGAACAAAAGCAGGCGACAGATATTCTGGATTCGATAGTTAATTAAACAAAGCTTTGATTACATAGTGGCGGTTCGTACTATTTGACGATCATGTTTTTTGCCATTTGAACATAAATGCAGAAGTATCAATTTCTCAGGGATTCAGTGAACTTCCTAAAGATGGACTATTTTTACTGTTTAAATATGTATAGAGAATGGGTCTGTTGCAAACTTTTGCTACAACGAGTAAGAGTGTGTAATCTATTGTAAAATCGCCTGAAAAGTCCATTGGTGGCATCAGAATTTCATAAAATGCAACAATGAACTCACAAGAGGCGTTTAATGAAATCCAAGATGGCGGAGAAATATCGAGCAATCTGTATGCATGCATCGTGAACATCCAAGGATGGCCAACTTTGACAACCTCACTGCAGATAGAGGGTTATGTGTTTGATTTACATTGTGATTGGTTGTGATCAATATTGTGAGGTTGGCTATCCTTGGATGTTCGTGGTGCATGCATACGAATTGCTCGGTATTGATCCGCCATCTTAGATTTAACTAAACGCCTCTTGTGAGTTTATTATTGTATTTAGTGACTTTCTGATGCCACCAATGGACTTTTCAGACGATTTTAAATTAGATTAAACACTTCTAATCGTTGTAGCAAAAGTTTGCAACAGACCTATTCGCTGTTGCCGCACGTTGCACTGAGTCTAAAATGTACTATGACTTTCAAAATAAAAGAAAGTATCCCAGTAGACATTTTCATTCTTCCATTTCTCGGTCAGTTTTAAATTGTTTTGCTGTTTTGCAGTTTTCAGGTATTTCATAGCGCATTTCCTCTCGAAAGTATGCTTTAAAAAAAAAAATCTAAAAAACTTAAAAAAATAATCGACAATATTATCAAGGACCGTTTTGATAAGATGGCTTTCTTTTGCATTCCATAGTGCAGACGGTGACAAAAGAATGTCAGACATTGTATCTAAGCATTGCGTGTGGCCTACCTAGGCCAAAATCCTAGGAGTCATCTAACATTATTTTTGTCCCGACTATAAGTAAATTTTAGCGATCGAATATCATTCACTTCAAGAATTGATGATTGCTAACTGATGCCGCTGATCGGTGAAAAATGTTACCAATGAGAGTCGAGAGTGAACTTCTGAATGATATTCTCGTGAAAATGAAAAGTGCCATAGTAATATTCCATAACATAACCTCTAAATCAGCGCTGAATGACATGCCCATTTTTAACAACAACAACAAAAAAACTAGCGTTTTCGAAGCTAACATTATGTTTGTCTCATAGGAAAATGATTTCTACGCATGGTCTGTAGAATAAACTTTATTGGAAAAGTTCTTCATTTCCGAAATTATCGTGGCGAAAGGAGTTAAAAAGGATAGAAGATGAGAATTTTGCAACAGCTCGAAATCGAATCTACCTTCGGAGGTGAATTCGAAATTTTCAATTGTTGGAATTCAACGGTCTCCGGTGAGACCAACGAAACAATCGAATATCATCAAAATAAAATGCAAATCCATCGAATATCATACGACGGTGAATGATATTCGATCGCGAAAATTCGCTTTATATCTTGAGCGGGGAAGTGATCCTCTGAATTTTCGGTTCCAATAGCGGTGATTGTAGGTTTGGCGATGCAAACCGGCTCAGAGCGGTTCTGTGCAGAATATTTTTTTTTATGTTTCCTCATGTTTGATAACACCTATCTTTTACTGTCAAGTAATTGGTTTGCAAAAACAAGATGTCCTCAAGAATGAGGTTATAGGGATCAATCAAATGTTTTCGTTTTGCGCTTTCTTTGATGAAAATGTTACTTTCAAGTGTCCAAAGCACTGACTCGTCGCCGCGGAGATGTTTCTTCACTTGACAGAGCTGCCGATGATTCCACCGGTTGAGAAAAGATTACACAATTCAGTACAGTATATGACTGTAATGCACGAAAATGCTCGCATCTTTAATCTTTTCTCAACCGGTGGAGTCGTCGATGACTTTCAAAAACTTGCGATATTTTAATTAATTATCGGGTTTCCACCGATTGTGTGAAGATCACAGATCAGAGCACTTTTATGCATCGCAGTCATACATTGAACTGAACTGTGTA